>BNST01000571.1:0-154714 GCA_019650275.1 Xylocarpus granatum | reverse complement strand
TCTTATAAATATAAATGGATGGGGCATTAGCCTTGAAGAGAATCAACTGCAAAAGCTTCTGATATCTATGTATCATCATGAAAGAAAGTGATGGACATTATTAAATTGATCAAAAAGTTGCAGGCTAGCTAACTCTAAATCCTTGTTCATTCTGTCTTTGTATGTACATGTGGCGTTCTTTTGTCCTCAGAAATACTATTGTCTTACAATACCAATAATCATAATAATAAAATATATCCTTTGAAAATTATTTTATCGTGAAAGAAATTAAATTCAATCAATTGATAACTTGATCACTTAGAACATAATTATCATTCATAGGAGATGTAATGTACTCCAGTTATTGTTCCACTTTGCTTTTGGAACCCGTCAACTACAACCCTAGTCCACATATTGCAACGTACACATGCACATTTGAGAGTGGACCTAATTGTATAATTCTATCCGTCCGTCTCATGATAATTTCTAACAAAATTTTAAGGAAATATTTGCGATGGGTTTTGAAAATATTGCCCAAGTTTTACTTTTCATTTCTTAAAGATTAACTAACATTATCCACTCTTTTTGTTAATATATATTACTATGCATGATTACGTTGGATGAGTCGGTTGCTAGAGTCATGGATATCCAACATATTGTAGACAAAGGAGGGTAGAGCCAAAGCTAGTGAACTTTTTGCGTTAGGGTTGGTGGTAAAAGCATAGCGAATATGATGACATGTCAACTTATAAGTGGTTAAACTAGAAACCCTACAAGAGAAGTATGAATATGCAACTCGTAGGAGGATGGGGTCAGTCGATTCTTAATCATCATGTTCTTGATTTGTGTTAGTGTGTTGTTTGCAGCTAGAGGGCCCCAAATTCCACTAAAATTGCCGATGGAATCGGTGCTCGTGGGGCGACTGGTCGCCCGCTCTATGATTCGGCACCGCCCCAGTGAAACAAACAAATTCTGCTAGCTTCTTTGGTTCTCTCCTTAACGAAAAAGAACGTGATCTGGCCCCAACTTCATCACATAATAATAATGCTACCCAAATGGCTTCATCCTGTTAATTTCTTTTTTTTGTGTTATTATTATTATTTTCTTCCATGTGTTTAGTTATTCACTCTTGCTTCCACCACTCTTTTTGCTTTCTTTCTTTCTATTTGCCCAAATCTTGAAGATCCTTTTTGTGGAGGCAATCATTGCTAACAGAACATCCCACTTTTTCACACTGGGAATTATTTTTATTGGCACTTCATACCCTCAGCTTTGTTTAACGCTCCATATACATATACATATACATATGCATATACATATGTACGTACGTACGTACGTACGTACATGTGTATAAATAAATCTAAAAGAATTTTATGTATATATATATATATATATTATAAGTTTCCTATATTTCTTTAATATTATTTGCTTTCATTTTTTATTTTCATTAGCATAACCTGATAACCACGTACTTGAATAGTAATTACCATAGAGAAACTTGATAGTTTAAGACCAATCATTATCCAACATGCTATGTGTATAAAATGATACACAAAATGGACATGATAATATAATTAAAAATTTAAAAATAATAAATCAGTATTATAAATACAGATAAATTATTTAAGTAGTATTTTAACACAAAAAATATATTATTTTTTAATATTTTTCATTGATTACTAATCAAAAATGCGATCAACACAATGATAAAAGTAAAATCAATCGACAATCTATGTTGGTACAACCAATTACGGGTCAAAGTTTGATAACAATTTCCATCAATCATTTCATAACTATGTCGTTGAATGACAAATAAGCTTGCATTCCATTTGCTAACTATTTATTTAATTTCAATTACTATGTCTTTGTATTAAAATATAATTAAATTACATTTTATTTGAATAAAATTCAGTCTAATATTTGTCATCAATATTTTTTAATTGATGAAACATAATTTTTATGTTAATTAAAGGAATTATATATATATATATATTATTTACTTCAAAATTTATACTATTAAAAAAATTATAAAAAATTGTATCATAACTGAAACACTGTTACGATGCCGTGTGATTTTGTACTAATTCTAACAAAGTGCGTTGACTCAGGGTGCCTAAACTCATCCATGGTGACATCTGTTTGTGGCTAAAATTGATTCAGTAAGCTGCCGTGCACTCACACACCATTCTCTCCGCGTCTTCTATTTCCACGCGTTTGTCGGCGACTCCGTTCACCTTCAATTGCTCAACTCCGCCTCATGTCATACGCTGCAAGTGGATGTGACAATGGCTGGCTTATTTGTTACGTAATTGATTCACACGGTAAATTGTTATGCACTTACTGTAATTTACGATGACTTCTTTACAATCATCCACTGTATAGTAATAACGTTTATGTTATTGTAAAAAAACTTTAATCTAAATTTAGAATAATTATAAATAAAAATAAATTTTATATTATAATAAATTATTTTTTAAAAAAAATTATTTAAAATATATTTTATATTTTCATTTTTAAAGAAAGAAAAAAAACAAATTAAATTATTTTCTAAAAATTATTTAGGATAATAATTTATTTATTTATATTTTATATGGTTACCATATTTTTAAATTTATTGACCTACAATAATTGGTATATATTCTTGTTAAAGTTAAAATATTTTTAATTTTTTAATATATTTACCGTTCTCAGTACAATATTAATTGAGTTTGATGACATAGTTGAGTCACTCCACAAAGAAGGAAATATATCATTTGAAGATTGCATGGGTTTTGTTGTACATAATCTTTGTAGAATTTACATTGAGAGAAAAATATTAAGGAGAATGAAAATATCAAGACTTCTAAAATGATGTTGTATTTTTTCGATATTACATATATACCTATTATATTTTTAAAATTATGTCTAATTCTTTTATCTATACATTAAATTTGACATACTTTATTAATCAATTGTTAATATAATGTGTACTTTATTTCTATATAATTTCTAATAAATTATAATATTTTTATAATAATAAAATTAGTTTGATCTCAATATTAAGACTATAAAGAGATTTTATTATATAATGAAAGATGAATGGTGGTGGTTGATACTAATATTGTCATGTAAAACAAGAAATAAAATTTACCGTTTTGTCTTGAAATTTTGATTGCATATGAAATTATAGTTCTTATTCATGATTTATTCATACATTCATATGTTAATAATTAGCGATTTCATCCTACACTAAATATAAATTGAATGTCTCCAAACAAATATTTTCTTTACCAAATAATATTTTTGTTTCTTCAATCAAAATCAAACTTAATTAATTATTTAAGAACATTGTCAATAATATCAAAATTGGTATTAATCACACCTAGTTTTAAAAGATGATTAAAGGTATGTTTAGAAATTAAACCTTACAGCCCTTAGTTCATAAATTCCTACATTGTTTCAAAACGAGTCTAGCGTGAGATTTTTTAGGCTCGGGGTTTGAAATTTTGAGTGTTAAAAATAAAAATATAAGAGAATAAACTAAGTTTATTGTACCACTTTGAACTATCAAAATGAACACATATTATACTAATTGAACCTGAGTCATCGCAAATGATGTCAAAGCCAATTTGTTCAATTAAAAATGTGCCAACAAGAATATTGAGCCCCATAAAAAGGGATGAACTGTAAAATTTTACATCGCTTAGAGTGAGCTTGATACATTTCTTATAAGCACTCAACCCTAGCATGTGGCCTTTTGAGCATAGAACTTGAAAGCTTGAATGCTAATAACAAAATTGCGAGAAATTAAGATCAAGACGTAGTGCTATCATGAGCTTCTAAAAAGAACTGTATCATATTGCTTGGACCGAATTATAATAAATAAATTAAATTTTAATAAAATAATTAGATTAGTTATAAATATTTTTTTGTTAAGAATAAATTATTGTTGATTATATTTGTAATATTTATAAAATAAATAAAAATAAAACAATTATAAATATTTCCTAAGATGTTAATTACGCTTGATGATATATACAAATATCTATAGAGAGAGAGTGTGCACATGGAAGTGATCAAAAACAAAGAAATTGCTTTATTGTAAATTTGGTAATATTTTTGTTTTGGGGAAACAAGTCATGAAACTTTTGAGTTTTCGTCCAAAAAGAGTGTGAATGCATTCAACTAATTTGATACCCTAAAAAGATTGGCAAGGGATTCATGAATCCTCCAAAAAAAGGTTGGCAAATTACATTCTCGTTTTCACATTTTGTAAGTATGGCATATTTGAATTCAAACATTCACCTTCTTTGAATGATTGCACTAAAAGAAAACTATTAGTCAATCTCTTATTTTTCATGTACTAGTGATTGTCTAAAACGCGTTTCAAGCCGTCATATGTTGGTACAAGTCCTACACTTTTGTCTATATTTTAATTTAACCTTTCTTGATAGTCATGAAAATGAAGTGACCATGCAATAATAGTATTGTTTTAAGCTTCTTTAATTCGGAAAATGTTTCAAACAATTCTGTCGGAGAAAAATAAATTTCATGACGGTTGGAAGATTCAAAATTACTTTACTTTCGGTAACGTATGCTAATTAAAATCAATGACGGAGAAATTACATCTATGTGATGATGTGTGAATGAATTGTTGAAGGATTACTTTACTCTTTTGAAGTCTGTGTTTAGTTTAGTATTGATCTTAATTTCAGGGTAAAAAATGTTTAGATAATAGGTTTCCAAGTCAATGATCTTTAAGAGATTTGCTTCCAAGTGTATGGCAAAGACGACCTTAAAGGTACTGCCAGGAAGCTCACCCCTTGGGGCACAGACTGCCTTAACACGTAATGGTATGCACGAATCATTTTGAAATTTGTATGTAGTCAAAATTTTGGAGAAATTTGAAGCAATTCCCAAGTAAGTTAAAAGTTTGAACACCATGCTATACGGTTGGACCAATGTCATTGTTTCTCACGGCCAACAGTTTTAACTTGCAAGACAAAGCAATCTGTGCGGTGCTTGCCTCGTAAAGGTAAGTCATTTGCAAAAGTAATTAATTATATGTAATGCTAATTAATTACAAGTTAATTAAACTTCCATAATTACTATATGCACTTGCAAACTTAACTAGTAATAAAATGTTTTCTCCTTAGACCGGAGCATTATACTATTTTTACATGAATTGTAACAATAGCTTTGAAGGTTGAATTAATCGAAAGTATTTATATATATAGAGAGAGAGAGAGAGAGAAAGAAGGGAGATAGTCGAGAAATTTTTTAATTTTACACAATACTATTTTTTTAATTATTAGATCAATATTTTTTTAAAATTTTTTTAATATTTTAAATTTAAATATTAAAATTAATATAAAATTTTTAATTTTTATTCTATTTTGTATAATATTTTAATGATAAAATAAAATTTTATCTATATTTTAAGATATTATTATTTAAAAAAAACAGAGAAAACTAAGTGACTGATAACATTAAAGGACAACACATTTACACTTCACAAATTTTGTTTCATAATATGGCAAGCCATTCCTATACAAAGATGATGTGGTATGGCAGAAAATTATGTTGCCTAGCTATCAAAGTGAAGTGGAACTTCAAGACAAACTCTATCAATTATAAGGTTAGTTTAATTCAATATGCAATAATAATAATTACTTAGACTTCCCAAATATTATAATATATTTGACCAAAATTGTAAGATAAAATAAGTTAATTTATAGGATTCGAAATCGCTATGTGGTATGTGTTTCCAAATTAAATTACTAAAAGTATATGTAGCAAAATTGTTTATTACATCACATTAGTTGGAGCGTTGGACTGACTATACTTACAATCTTTGGTGGTTAAAATTTAATACTCCGAATACCGAACCAAGGAGAGCAATTTGTAATTCAATATAATAAAGCATGGTAATGACTACGATGAGGCAGATAAAAATAACTGAAGGGGCTACTTTACAAATCCCTTTTTTTGTAATTGAAAGAGAACAATCCATGAAACTTCATATGCAGTAACTTTTATTTTTCTTCTTCTTTTAGAGTAATGAAGGAAAAGGAAAGAAAAAGCTAAAAAGATGGGATTTTCCCGGATTTTCGATTTGTTATTTTCTGTTGTGTGACAACTAAAGCACATGAAAATTTTTAAATCAGAAGTGCCCGAATTTCCAAGAATCTTGATCCGAATCCCATTCTTGGTCACTGATTGAAAGGAGGATCAACAAAAGCTAACTTTCTGTCACCGACGTCATCATTGATTAACAAATCCCAACTGCTGAAATCCTCCTCCCATAATCCAATATTGTTAATGTTGTTGTTGTCATAATCACAAGCAGGCCATTCAAAATAATCTGGAAACTGCCATTCTTCCAGGAACTTGGATGAATTCTCTGAAGAATTATATGAACAAGAAGACGATGAAGTCGAAGAAGTTGTTGGTAAACAAGGGACTAAAATCTCATGTGGTTCGATCAAAGGAACATCATCTGTGCAAAAACTGTTGTTCAAAATCGCCATTGTTGTGTCAAATGAGCTTGTCATGCTTTTATCTTCCTCTTTGGTTTCGGTAATGGATGACTGTATTGATGTCTCAGGCTCCTTGTTCTGGTCTATTTCAGGCAATACAGCATCGATCATCACACAACTTTCTTGTGGTGGTGGTTGTTTTGTTGACTCTGCATTTGTGGTGGTTGTTTTTGGGGTTGTTCAACAGTAGTAAGTGGCTTGTGAGTCACAGGATCGATGCCATTTTTCTTAGTTTCTTCTTGATGTGGGTGTTCCAATGGTTCTTGATTTCATTATCCGTTCTTCCAGGAAGATGAGAAGCGATCTTGGACCATCTGCAAATGAGCCAATGTATAATTAATTTTTTTTTAATTTTAAAAAGGCTTTAGACTTGAGTAAAAAAATGTATAATTAATATAAACATAAGGTGCATTTTTGGAAAATTTTACTTCTTATAATATGCGGTCACTAGAAGTTTAGAAAAGTCCATGCCAGAAAAAGTTTTTCCAAGCGAGAAACCAAGGAAAATTGCGTGTAATTAGGACACAGTTTGCACCAGGCTTTATTTTGGAAGTGGACTAATGAATCTCAGCGAAAAAAGTAATGGCTCACGGAAAATTACCACTATTAGTCACTAATTATTAAAGAAAACACGGCAGAGTGCATGCACTCATTCTTTAATCCTGAAAGGTATTGATTCCGGAAAATGTAATAACTTCATCTAATCTTTATTTTGAAAACTTCAATTTGCAACTTCGGAAACAATCTACTTGTTTTCGTCATTTTTAACACTGACTTGGCAAGGAACCACTCGGTAACGTGGAAGGAAACCTTGACAAGATACTGTGGAATTTGACAGAAAAGATTTAATTAAAAAAAATTACGAAAACCCCTCTGCCAGAATAGATCAAAGGGGCAAGAAAAATTTGAGATGGGAGAGTATTACTGAACCTGTTGCCCAGTTGAGCATGGAGATCAATGACCATTTTCTCTTCATATTCTGAAAGAAGACCTCTTTTTAAATCGGGCCTCAGATAGTTTGTCCATCTAAGTCTGCAGCTCTTCCCACATCTTAACAGCCCTGCAAATTATCCATTGGCATGCTCCGTTCAAAGAATTTAAGAGATTATTTCTGCAGACTTGTAATTTAACCTTTCTGGATTAAAATGAAAAATCATAACAGGCGGTCAGCTTTTCTTGTTCACGCCTTCCCTTTTTGAACAAATGATTCATTCCTCCTCCATCATTTTTCCGACAACACTTATTTTTCCACTTTTCCAAAATCAAAGTTGTCGATAATATAATAAAAGAAGAAAAATAAAACTTGCTTCAATTCATAAAAGAGAAAGAAACGCAATATCCATTGAAGAAAGAAGAATCAAAACTGCTGTAAAAATTCTTTCAAATTTCAAGATAGAACACTAAAAGTTAAGGCTCTGTTTGGGACCTGCAAGCTTGGGAACAGCTCTCCAGCAGCATTGGCCATTAGTGAGAATGAAGTTGATGAGCTTCTTGTCTTCCTCAGCAGTCCATGGCCCTTTCTTCAACCCAACTTTGTCACAGCACGGTTGCCTTCCCATTTCTCTGATCAATTTATGGCCTAACCAAATAAACTCTCTCTCTCTATATATATGTGTGTGTGTGTGTGTGTGTTTGTATAATACAGATCAAAACAGAGTCACAGGCAGAGAAATGAAGCCTTCACTCTTGAATTATATGCAGTAGCAAGCTAGCTAGACAAATAAGCAAGTTTAGAATATATATTTATATATGGCAAGCTGCAGCAGCACTCCATATCTGTCTCTGCTCTCTCTCTCTCTATATATATAAATATAATCAATGTAAGAACAACACAAAACCCAATCTCCCACATGGACAAGACTATTCCATTATAATTTATTTTCTTTATTTTTTTAATTTATTATTTATTATATAATACTCATAACATTTGTCATAATAATAGTAAGTAATATTACAATAGTGCAATGTTTGTTTGATTTTGTGCGTGCACGTGTAACAACGCGTAACAACACGTGCGACGTCGTTTTCGTAAAGCGCCACCTCATCCACCTTCCTTTGCTTGAGTTTGAAGGGTAGAGATTGAGAAAGAATACTTGGTAAATAAAACCAACGGCCTCCCCAAATTTCAAGGATTGTAATTAATAAGTATCTCGATAAGTAAATATTAATATTTGTTCCTTAAGATTTCATAATTTTAGGCTTAAATTATACGTAGAAAGCAAAAATGCCTTTGTTTTCTACTCCAACCAAAACGATGGTCCGATTTCTCCAGCTTAATGGATATTACCACAATATTCACATTATATAATTAGTAAATTAAAGTCCAATTTATTGAAATCTTGAAGTGGGAGGTAAGGTGTATTATTATACAAAAGGTAAGCACAACCATATATATTTGAATAAATTTTTAATTTGGTCCATTTGGATTGCCAAATAATACTGAAAAATATTACAAAAAAGAGGATGTTTAAGCACAACCATTAATATATATATATATATATATATATATATATATATATATGTTTAATTTGGTCCATTTGGTCAAGCATATTGAAAATTAAGAAGTGTTTTAATTGGTTAAAACATGGTTTGATTTCGAAAAGACTTTTCTAGGAAATATTTGAAATTAATGACAAATTAATAAGGTGTATTAATCGTGGATAATCATAAAATGGGGAGAGTTGAATTAGCTTGCGAATAAATTAAGGAGGAGAAATCACTGTAACAGAGAGACATGCCACCCTCATCCTAGCATAGAGTCTCCGCTAATAAATGATATCAATTTTAATTGTCACTGAATTATGACAAACTGATATCCAACCCAATTCAAAACCCCTTCTCTCCCTTTGCCGTATGTTGTTGGGAAACTACCTTTCCTACGTTGAAAATTAACCACAATAAAATTCCACTTGCACCATTCCAGATGCTAATTTATTAAAAATAAATTTTCTTTTGAATTTTTAGAAAATTAAAGAACACGACCATTACAAAGTAAATTCATAGATATATAAATATACTTGAGAAATTTTCACATAATAATTCGAATTTAATAATATTATTGGATATTAACTAATTCTTTATAAATATGAGAATAATAAAATTTAAAAATTAGTATAAAAAAATTTAGAATATAATTCTATAGTTTCTTTAAAACACAACTCACATTGCCTTTGTTTATGTTTTGATACGAACTAAGTTCGATCTCATATATAATTTGCAAATGCAAACCTTTTGTTCCTTTTTTTTTCCCTTCCTCCCTCCCTCTGTGGGATAACGATATTTGTAACCTAGTTATATATTTAATCATACAATCTCTTTCTTCCCATTATATATTATTTGCTTAATTTTAAATTAAAAAAAACTTAAGTTAAAATTTTTTGAGCAACTTAATGAAAATATTTAAATAAATTTATATTATTATATTTTTTATAATATATATATATATATATATTATTATTATACAAACATTTTACTTAATCACTAATTTTTAAAAATTTATATTTTTAAGTTACAAATTAAAAAAATTTAACATTTTTTAAATATTATACAAATTTTTAATTAATTCTCCGTCTCAATTATAACGTGAATGGAATTTAAACTTCAAGGAAATTTTTAGTAACACTGACCGACCACGTTAACAACTCAATTAATTATAATTAAATTAGTTTTAAACATTTATAATTTTTGTGAGCACATTATGATTAAAATTAAAGAGAAATATTATGAATGAAATATAAAATTCAGCCTCATAGTTTTCGAACTAAAAGTCGACCGAATACCCAGTCAACTTCCTTAATAATATAATTGGATTGACCATGTAATTGTGATTTAATGATGTATTCTCAATTGTATTACGAGGGTTTAGTTTACGTTTTCCAATGTACATACATTTTACACCTCACTTGCTTCCGTACACACAATGTTGATGATGGTTTACACGGCCATTTTATTTGTTATTTGTTAAATACTAAACAAACCACTAAAATTGGTCACATTATGCGGGCGTAGCCTAAATTTAGATCCAAATAAGACAGCCCGGGGTTAACTTCAAATATGAAATGAGAAAATTTGCTCGGGACGAAGAATTTGCTGCGCCTTGTATTAATTCAATTTGACTGAAATAAAGTGATTAGTGTCCTGTTTATACAAAGGAAAAAGAATCCCAATCACCTTATAAAATTTGTATATGGGTCTAAAATATAGGAAGGCATGGAGGTCGTTGACCCTTTTGTTGACGATTCCATCAATCAAGCAAGATTTGCTTGTCAAGGAAAGTAGGAAAAAGAACGAGAAAATCAAACATTTTTTAAAAATTTTTATTGTAAATTAAAATTATTTTCTAGAATGAAATTTAAATTTTAAATCAATTTTTAAAAAATTTATAAATTGACTAACGTATATAAAAAGTTACGTACGAAAATTCGTGCACTTGCGAATCTTTTCAAATTTTAAAGATTCAACAAAAATAATCTATATTTTGAAAAAAAAAGTGAGTCATTAAAATTTAATTAAATAAAATATATAACAAAAATCAGTAGAGAGCGATGATTTTTTAGATTAATTAAGTGTAAACCTTTTCATCATGACACAAGTATTTTAATTTAGTCTTTGATTGATGAGAAATTATGCAAAGTCATGCTTACCAAATTGCATAAAAATAACAACAAAAATGTGGAAGATGAGAGCAACAAGACGTGGATTTTGGTCAAGAAAGGATGATGTTTGTTTTGTATCTTTTAAATTGAGTCAATAAAAACTACGCGGATTCCATTGATCAAGCAAGGATTATTCTTCGCTTATCGTTCTGTACTTGTTTGTTTTTTTATGCAAAGAAATGAAGATTGCATGTGACGACTAAGATGGCTTTGGCTTCTTTCTTAATTGGGGTGGGATAATTTCGATTAACTCGTATCATAAACTAACAATCTTCATTTCAATGTTTCTCGATTTACTTTGAGAAATGATTTTGAATGTTATCGATTTATTTTGAATACAAATCAATGATCGATCGTCAGATGACAATTGAAAAACAAAGCTACGCATCCTTTTCTTTGGATTTTCCACTGCTACAAAAGTCTTGTACTAGATGGATGAATATATGATGACAATTAATCTATTACTCTCTGAATATTCAAAGTTGATTGACTTTGACTTCTAATTTGATTCCAATAATTTAAAATGCATGCATATGTCACCTTGTTTTATAGAATTATGAAATGATCCTAACGTATGCATAAGGGAAGCCTGCAGGCTAGAGCTACGGGCCAATGCTTGGAAAATAATATATTGCATATAGAACAAGATCACATGTGTTTATGTTTTGTTAGAAAACGGGGAAAAAAACTTCGGAATATTATTAATTAATTACATCATAATGAACATATTTGAGCAAGGAGGAATAAAGTAATTAAGTGAACGAAGATAAAATGGTGTAAAATACTGCACAAATTTTACTAATTTTTGTATCGATCAAGTTAAACAAAAAAATAAAGAAGACTAAATTAGATATATTTTACTAATTTTTTTTTAATTTTTACATTAATGACCTCCACTAAAGTTAAAGAATTGATATTAAAAAGATACGGTCATTTAATAATTTTATTAATTTATTTATTAAAGATTTAGTTATATCAACTTTTAAACAGTTACTATATAACATTAGCATGGGTAGATTATATAAATTAAAGAGTTAACATGTGTTAGTTTGAGGTGAAGAATTTTATCCAAAGAGGAAAAAATTTTATTAAAAATCAAAATTACTGTCAATTTATTTTTAAACAAGTGTTGGCTGCAATATTTTTTCATTCAATCAAATTTAATTGTGCTAAATTTTATGGATAAGGTTTTTAATGAGATAGTATTAAACATGTTTGACATGAATAAAAGCCATGTAATCTAAGGATGAGTTGCTGAAATATTATAAAGTAGAAAAACATTTACAAATCTTTCATTGTTTATGTGTAGTATCATAAATTATTATTATTACATATATACGTGTGCATGCGTGCTTATTGTATTTAAAAGAACTCCCTGCTTTGCACTTTTTGTTTTGCTTATTCTTCTAATGTGCGCATACATGCTTCTTGTATGTAAAAGAACTCCCATCTTCACACCCTTTGTTTTACTTATTCTTCTAATGCTATAAAATATATGATATATTTGTTGGTATATATACATTTACGTATTTACATCGTTATTACATATATGTATGTTTAATAAATATAATAATGCTTTTAAAATAGTAAATTCAATTAATTAGATATTATTTTTAAATATCTCTAGTCAAGTATTGTTATGAATAAAATAACAATAATGCATAGAGACTAATATGTACAGTAACTAATAATAATATAACGTGTGTTATGATATTAAATATCAAGTTAATATACGGATATAAATTAATAAATTAATATACTAGACCGACTCAATATAAAAATACTATGTGAATTATTATATGAGTATCATAAGTAATTCTTATAATGATAATAATGTATCTAATATTTAAACTTGAGATTACCGTAGTTTCCATTATATATAATGACATATTTTCATATTTTCAAATATCATTTGTAATAAGATAAATTATATATATAAAAAATAGTTAAATACATCATAACTTCTATACAAAAATGTGTATAATTAAGATAGTATTTATCTCTTCTATATAATAAAAGTGATATCTTGGGTCTTTTAATCCGGTAAGACTTTAAAAAATACATGGCCATATTTAAATTAGTTAATATATGATATTGACTTTATTTAATAGAATAAGTCCATGCAAGATATCAAAGACATATAAAATTGAACTATACAAAAATGATATATTTCATATCATATGCTTAATTAAAACATTGAGGACAAATGGATTGAATTACACGATGTAGTAGTCACAGAAATTATGATGTCAAACCAATAACATTCTATTCACTTTGTATAGTCATAGTATATTGTTAGACATCGTTAATTACTTGTAACATTAAAATTAGGTTTTAATATTATTACCAATATTATGAGAACTTATTAAGTTTTACATTAAAATCGAAAATAATATATATATATATATATATAGATATAATCCTAAAATGTGTTTAGAATTTATTGAGTTATTTAAATATTGATTTTAATTAAGTCAATCATATAAAGATTAGACCAAATTTTGTTGTTGCTTGCTTTATTAAATAAATTAGATTTTATATGAAATGATGGTTTTGCGTTAAGTTCAAAGAAGCATGAAGCAAACTCAATTCGAAATTCAAAGATCAAACAACAGAGATTTGGTGTCATTTGCGAGCCTAACGTGTACTTGAGCCGAAAGAAGAAGATTTCTCGTGTGGTGCCACTTGTTAGCCTAATGTGCGCCAGGGCCAAGAGTGACCAAAAAGTTAGTGCCATTCATAGGCCCAAGTTGTGCTCGCTATTTAGAAAAATTTTTAGATGACTTTTATACTAGTTAAGAGGATTTCAATCTTATAAAGAATTTTTTATAAAATTTATAAAAAAAATTAATTAAAAAAATATCAGAATTTATTTTGTAAAAATTAAGATTCAAATAAAATAAATAAATATATAATTAATATTAATACTTAATAAACTCGTCCAAACCAAAATTATTTACCGTCAATTATATATACACATTTATTTTATATTATTTTAAATAAATTCGATAAAATTTACGCTGCTTTATGTTAAATGAATTGTCTACAATAAGGCAAATTATGAATTCTAGATCAAGTTCAAGTTGTTAGTTTTATAACTTATTTGTGTGGTTTCATAAATTACCATTTCTAGTCTATGATATCAATGCATCTGATTTTAATATGAGAAATTACTGACTTTGACTGTGACTGATTTATTCTGAATATACAAGTCAAGGATCGCGATAGGATTGTCTGGTTGGCAACTGAATTGAAAAACAGGGCTTTGAGGCCATTTCCTTTTGGATTTTTCTTCAGAATTTATTTCCATTTAAATTTCGTATCAAAGGTAGTAATTTCTACTATAACAAAAGTCTTGTTCTAGATGAATGAAATATATATATTGTCAATGAATGTTCAAAGTTGATTGACCTAATCAACTTAAATTTAGATCGTTATTAAAATTCATGATGCTTTATGATCATCATCCTTGCGCAGGCACGCGGAGAACGAAAGTAGAATTTAGTGGCCAGTTAATGCTAGGACTTGAAAATCAACCACCGTCCATAATGCATAACTTGAAACAAAAGCAGATGTTTATATTCCGTTGCCAGAAAACAAGATTTTGTGATTTCCAATATATATATATATATATATATATATCAAAAAACACAACTACTGAACTATTGACTACATCATAAATTTAGAGTGAAGGGAGAGCAAAGCAGTATTTAATAGACAAGGACAAAGCGGAGGACAAGACTGTAAAAATGTTGTAGATAGATAGGAAGAAAAAAAAATGAATAAAATAATTTTATTAAATTAATACAAGTAATTTAATGAAATTATTCTATTATTAATACAGTAAAAATAAATTTTATTTTTAATTAATATAATAAAAAAATTTATAAAATTTATTTTAAATTTTTTATTTATTATTAATCAACAATTTTTTTTAAATTTAATAGTATGTTATGTCACTTGTATTAGCGTAATAAGGTCATGGTATTTAAAACTTTCAGCTATATTGTCGCTCAACTGCCTCTGCAAGACTTCTCTTAATTATTGCATCCAGTCCATGCAAAATCCCGTAAACCACTCCTTCATCAATGTCATAACATTTCTTCATCTTGGCAAACACTGCAGCCGTCACTAAACTGTCTGACCCAGCGTTGTGAACAATCTTAGCTGGTTTACTTAACCTAAGGTTGCTACCCTAAATCCTTGGCAGTATGTACAACAACTTTAATGTGAATAACACTTGGCAAAATATTTTGTGGCAGCCTCAGCGAAAGCTTTGGGGTTTGGCAGCAATGAACGATCATTGATGAGTTTAACCAGGTAGGCTATATCATAAAGTCCATGAAAGGTAACCCACTTGAGATCCTCATGCTTCGACAAATTCTCTCGAAATTTAAGGACAAACCAGTAGCTGGGAATCCCAACGCTTCGAATCTTCTGAAAGTTGACACCGTTGCTTTCCAGAAGATGAGTGGATTCCTCGACGTAATGGCCTTCCTCGATGTCAAATTCAGAAAAATTAAACTCCCACGTATTGGCGATATTTCCCCCGTCATTCGATACCGTAATGCCGAGTTGGATAAACTTGGTATTGTCGACGTAGGACTTGAGATCATCGTAATGCCTAGTTGGTAGTATATGCCACTGCTTTTCTATCTTAACATAATTCCTTTCATTTTACAAGACAGGAGGCTATAGTGAGGACATGATTCCAACTGTAGGTACCTTTTACTTGTAGAAATTCGAAGATATTGCACTTCAGGTAATTAGAAGATATCTCTAATGAATTTGTTGTAAAATCAGGTTGGTTTTAATATGCGAAAAGTTACAAACAGAAATGTCACAATAAAGCTTTGGGACCTTGGAGGGCAACGAAGGTTTCGTTCCATGCGGGAGCGTTATTGTCGTGGGGTTTCCGCAATCCTGTAATACCTCTCAGTCTCTCAATTATTTCTCATATACCATTTAACTCATTGCTTTTTGTGTACTGATTTGAATGCCTTGGTTTTGCAACAACAAGGAACTCTTTTACATGTGTACAATTTCTTGATCCTAGGATACCTATCAGACTCAAAACACTGACATTGTAAGATGTTTGAAACATTTCTGTTCTCCTTTAGAACACACTAGACTCAGGTTTAAAAGACAAAGCTTGAATGAGTCCCTTGACGGACATTATATGGAAGTAACATGCTTGTGAATCATGACAATTCTTTTAATTTCTTACAGAGCTATAGTAGTTCCACAAAATCTTGCTCTTGAATCCATGTTAACTAAATTGCAAATTCAGTTAAAATTAGTCATTTATTTAATGGTGATACAAAATATTGTATTTCATATGAATGCACACAACATAATTTGGGAAAATAAGACGTGCTTCTCTGATAATATTTTATGATTCTGCAAATAGAAGTGCTCGTCTCAATTCTTCTTTGATGCTTTTTGTTTTTGTATTCATTTCCCAGAGAAAATGTGAGCCTGCTTGCATTATTAATTTCATCATTACGCTGTCTCAATAATACAAGTATCTGATCATACTTGGCATAAAGAAGGAATATTTTCGTGCAGTTGCACCTCTTCATACAGCATTCACCGAACCTTTACATTTTTATGTGCTTTCACAAACAAATGGAAATTCATGTTAAAAGAAGAAAGAGATGATGAAAATAGAATTCGATCCTTACCAGAAGTGTTTTGATTCAATAGTTTTAGGAATAAAATGTTAAACCAAAACACTTGTGAATGACATTTCATGACATAGTCAGGTGGGCAAGGCAGCACCTGATGTCTCATTACTTTGGCGTGTTTCAAATAGATTCACTTCACTGTGCCTTTTTTTGATGGACGCAAAGACAGATATGTGGTGGATGCTGCTGACAGAGACAGTGTTCCCATAGCTCAGAGTGAGTTGCATGACCTTCTGATGTAACCTTCCTCGAGCGGAATCCCTTTGCTTGTTGTTGGCAACGAGATCGACAAGTCAGAAGCTCTTTCCAAGAAAGCTTTAATGGATCAGCTGTAAGTGTAGGACACTTTACAAGACAAATTAATGAGTCAATTCACTGTTCAATTACCTTGATGGCTAGTTTTCTTACTTGTTTGGTAGAATCATCTTGGTTGCTGTTCGATGTTTTCAGAGGCCTTGAATCCATAACTGATAGAGAGGTGTGCTGCTACATGATATCATGCAAGGATTCCATAAACATAGATGCCGTCCTTGATTGGCTTATCAAGCACTTTAAAACTGCCAAATGAAGAAGCTTTGATGCTGTCCCAACTTGTAATTTCTTGCAGAGTGACCAATGTAAATATCCCAAACCTTGAAGTAGATCAGGTGACAAAAACGTTCTTGGTGCCTTCTTAGTTTTATTGTTCTCCAAGCAGTGTTGTGCAGAGCTGGAACAATCAAGGCAAAGCTTTCGTGTGGTGTTATATTTATTTCCTTTTGCATATTCTGGCTGTCTAGGTACATTCCCGTTGTTTATTTGATTGTGTATTACATAGTAATTTTGCATTGGAGAATACTGGCACAATGTGCAATTGTGATGAACATCTTGTTGATAATCAAGCCAGATAAAATCATTTGTATTGAGATTAAATAAATAATATGAAGTCTTTATTTGAACCCAAAAAAAATTATTCTTGCCGATCATAATTTTTAACAAGATTTAAATTAGTTCTTTATGTTTTATTTTTAATTTTAAATAAATATTAATAAGTAACATAATTAATATTAATTATATTTTAATTTTTTAAATTTATATAACCTTAAAATTAATTTATATATTATATTAAAATATAATATAAATCATTTATAATTAATTATGTCATGAGTTAATTTAAAAATTAATAATTAAAAAAGATAAAAGAGAAAAATTTTTGTGTAAAACAATGTAATTTTAAATTTATTTTAACTAAATTATCACATATTTTACGAGTGTTAATTAATTTAATTAAAAAATTAATAATTATATAAAATAGTTATAAACAAAATGAAATTAAAATTTTTTAACAATTACCGCCCATGAGCAGTTTTCCTAATGAAAATTGGAATAAAGAAAGAAGGGATTTTTCTGTCCAATTTAGGGGTGGCTCGTTTATTCGTGCTTGGCATTATACGTAGAAAAATACCAATGTGTCTACGGGTATGTTGCAGCCATGTCCATACTTCTGTCTCCACCTAACAATATAATTTTGGTAAGTGAACTGTGATTCATAATTAACAATTTATTTCATTTGTCAATATATTGTTAGAAATTTTATAAGCATTCACTTGTTAGTTTAACATTAATCATGGCTACAACTCACATTACACAAGAGCTAGATGCCTCTTTGTTCTTCATAACTTAACTCAAATTAAAATTTTTATAAAAAAAAAGAAGAAATTAAAGCTGAATAATGTGAAATTCAACAAAACTCAAATAAATTTAAAAAAAAACAAATATTAGAGTAATTTTTTGCCCAAATATGGTAATTTTTAGAATTTTTAAGGAACAATGCCTAATTATGAAGTAATGCCAAAGAAATGGACTCAAATTTATGGGTTGTTTTATTCTTTTGATTTGGTGGTAGTGACAACAAAATGACGACAAGGCTCCATCTTGTTAAGGTCTTAAAATGTGTGTTTCCCATGTCACAAACGGACATATTACCCAACAATAGGTTGATTGGAATGTACAGTTTTGTGTAGGTACCATAATAATTTTGCGAACTTCAAGTATGCTGTACTGCCAAAGGCAGAGATGGAGAATGAATCATATCCACCTGTATTTGACCACAACTGCTGAGGCTTTGGATGCAAAGTTCAACAAATATTCTAAACAAATATGGCCCTACTTCTGAAACCAACTCAAACACTCTCTTTCAACAAGTTAATTTATGAAATTTGTGTCAGCAGCAAAAGCTATAAACAAATTTTCTATTTAAAGCAGCTTAAGTTACAGCTCAGTTTCAATAAATCAAAGTTGCATCCAAATTAAATAGCAAAAGTTAAAGATAAAAAACTCAAGATGTAGGGAAGTGCTTCTGGATCTGACCATCCAACAGAAATTTCTTGGGAACAACAGGTACTTGGTCTAACATTCTTTCTGTAAAGAAAAAAGATGAAATAGTAAAGAAATCATTGGAATTCTGCTATTTATGTGTTCATTAAATAAGTCAAATATGGGGAAAAAGTTGGAATTGGCAAGGAAGAGTGTTAAAGTAAAGGAAAACGAATAAGAAAGAGCATGCCTGCCCGCATGCAATCTCAGTCTTTTAAGGCAAATGCAGAATTTCAAGAACCAACATATGCATGTGCTGACCAAAAGCTGCAGTCTTTGTGAAGTTCGGCTTTGTAATCAGAGATGAGTTATGTTGATTGTTAGAGAAATTAGCGCAGAGTTCATAGAAGAAATTTTAACTGTAAAAAAAAACAAAAAACCCAAAATTGAGCGGAAGAAACAGGGGAGCTGACGCTGACTACGAAAATGAATAGAGGGATTCTGTTAGCTTGCATACTGAGCTCAACAAGACATGCTTGGAATTGAATCTCCTTCAAATGGAGAAAGAGAGGTTTGGCACTCAAATTTGTCACGAAAAACAAGTTTACCAGAGTGTTGATTAGATATTCTGGTCCAGCTTATGACAATGAGAAACCACAAGATTCCAAGTTTTGTCCATCTTAAACAAGAAAAATGTGCGACCACTATACATCAAAATTGTCCTGCCATCTTTCCCTTCCATGTCAAAACTGTTGGCTTACTCGCATACTAAAGATAACATGTCAGTCCAAGTTCAACGGAAGAAAACACACATAAGAAAAGATGAAACCAGTGATTATGAAGCAAAAGTCATACTTTAAGAATCAATTCAATTATCTCAAATCAGCATATTAAAGTTGCATCAATAATAAAAGCATATTGACATCCCCCTATAAAGCAACGAGAAACATGCTGCTATGGGAAAGAATAAAGAGAAATGAAGGTACAAGCGCATTGGTTTTTGAAGAGGATGAACCCAAGAATTAACAAACAATGAAAGCTCTTGACTAAGCATAATAAAAATAAGAGAATAAATGAAAGATTGCTGATATTCTTCAGTATAGCAGTGCACCAGAATCAATTGAATAACCTTAATAGGAAGACCCATTTCCCAAATCGTGGACTTGACCATGTTGTAAGCTAGCTTGGCAGATTTCCTCAATTTGGCTTGCCACCTCAGCTATTGAAGGGCGATTGTCAGGATAAAGAGAAGTACAATTTACGGCAAGCTGTAAAAGCTGAACCATCTCCTCCTCAACATTCTGGTATCTAAGAAGCTCAAGGTCAAACACTTTGGCGGTCCATTCCCCTTTAGCCACAGATTGGACCCATCTTGGGAGGTCTACTCCTTCCTCATTCAACAAGGCTTGGGTAGGAGCTTTCCCTGTAAGCAATTCCAAGAGCAACATGCCAAAGCTGTAGACATCTGCTTTTTGGGATACCTTGTGAACATCTGTTACCTCGGGGGCACGATAGCCATCAATTCTGTTGGGAGTAGAAGAGGGACTTGTGAGATGAGCAAGGCCAAAATCGGAAACATGGGCTTCATAGGATTTAGATAGAAGGATATTTGATGACTTGATGTTTCCATGGGAGTTTGCAGGATTGTAAGAATGGAGGTAAGAAATTGCTCGTGCAGCTCCAAGGGCAATGCCAGACCTGGTTTCCCAATTTAATGGAGTCCTCCCAGCTCCTCTGTTTCCTGTAGTTAAAAGAGGATAAAACAAAATGATATCAAACAGAGAGCCAGATAGTTTTTTGGACCTTGGTCTCAAACTTTAAAATTTAAAGCCACAAATATATATGCCCCATTACATGGTCATGTATGAAGACAAAACTGATTTCCTCAAACGACTTCGAAAAGGTTTTTGACAGTCAACAAATTTGAAGTATTTCAGTTTAAGAATAGGAGGTTTACATTAAACTCCATTGAATGAAATATAGACCACCAAAGGCAATTAAAATATAGAAACTCATGACCACTACAAATTCTTAAATCTTTTTTGTAAATATTACTGATTGATCCTTGAACTAAAACCCCCATGGAAGCTAAAGAGATAGGTGCAAACAGACATGTAATGAAATTGGATTCTGATAGCACCTTACACTGTGAAGTGCAAGCAGCAGACTAGAAAAGTGGAAAGTGCAAGGTGACTGATAAAATTTTATTAGTTGAGAATCCAATTAGGGTCTTTTATTTCCATGTAGATTCACCGGAAATAGGTCCCTGGTTGATTTCAGATTACTATAAATTTCACAGTTTATATGGTTGAATTTAAGGTTAAACTTTATCCTGGCATAAAATGCACACAAGTAATAATAAATGAAAAATGACAAAAAATTACTTCCACACCAGAAAAAAATTTCTAAATACCTACACCAAATTATTGGCACACATAACAAGCAAAATGAACAACTAGAAACTTCAATTTCTGATCACAAGAATATATAAAAGTTGGCTGTTGTGTTAATCTTGTATTTTATCCAGCAATTGCCGCTAAAATCAAAATCCTACTAAATTTCAGAACCTTATTAGAAAAGCCAGGAAATACTCAATGCTGTTGGCAGACTATAGCAGTCCATTAAAGAAATTCAACAACACTAAATTAGAACAGGAATTGTTGATTAGAAAATATATTTTGGAAAACTCTATATCGGCAAGCCCCCATCAAATAGTAATACTATTATCTAACAGAAAATTAGATATCAGCCTAGATATATGACACCATACAAACATAATAAAACTCCAGCTATCAAAATGACCCAGAAAGAAAGAACCAGCTATCATAACAACAAACCAAAAGCCAAAACATAATACGAAAAAAGGAAGGCAAATAGATAAAGTTCTCACCATGCAGAAGTGCAGATAAGCTTCCCATGGGCATGTAATTATAAACAAGAAGCTTCTCATCTCCGCTGAAATAATAAGCCCTTAATGGGACCAAATTCTCATGACGCATGGCTCCCAGCACCTCCATCTTCTCTCTAAATTCCATCTCCGAGACTGTAACATCCTTCAATCTCTTCACAGCCACCACGATTCCCATTTCTAAAATGGCCTTATAAGCTGTCCCAAATGTACCCTTACCCAAAACCTCTGCTGAAGCCCTTAACAAATCTTCCAAATCAAACACCCTTTCTTCCTTCCCGAAAAACACCAAACTTTTAGTCCCATTACTCTTAGCTTCACCTTTCACTGAACCAGAAAAACTAGATCTTGTATTCTCACTATCTCCTCCCGCCTTTTCCCGGGGAATTTCAACCTCAGTTTGCTTTACGGTTGATGGGGCAATGTCTTTTGAACCTGTTTCCTTATCTCTCTTCCTTCTACACAAACAGATTAATAATACTAAAGAAATCAGAAATCCGGTCACGGATCCGATGACAATCCCCGCAATTGCTCCGCCGGACAATTTATCCCCACTGTCAGTACCATTGCAAGATGCTAAAGGTTTCCCACAAAGTGAATTTCCATCAAAAGAACTTTTAACCATGCCAGAAAACCGTTTTGGGATCGACCCATTTAACATATTAAACGAAACATTGAATTTTTCAAGTGGTGGCGTACTCAGGTCTGGAATAGACCCAGTGAAGTGATTTTCTCCCAAATAAAGGGTCCGTAATCTTGTCAAGTTATTAAAATTGGAAGAGATGGTACCAGAAATATTATTGTTAGCCAAGTCCAGATGAATCAAGTTCCCTAAAGTGAACAAAAATCCTGGAATTTCACCAGAAAACTTGTTACCCTGTAAGTACAAGTTGCGAAGATTAGTAAGCTTCGCAAAATCAGGGGGAATAGGGCCAGAGAGAGCGTTGAAACGGAGAGACAAAGTCCGAAGCTCAGTGAGATTGCCAATGGCTACGGGAAGCTCGCCAGACAAGCCCATGCCCGGAAATCTTAAATGCGTGACTCGTTCTTTCATACAATTAACACCATACCATTGGCATGGACTCTCCGAAATGTTCCAAAGCCGAGTGCGGCCGCCAACAGCAGAACGCAGAGTGAGTAGAGCCGCTCTGTCTGAAGCTAGATCCGAGTCCACACTCGACAATAAAGTTACAGCAAATATACTAAAGATTGTAAACGCCAATGGCCATAAAGGTTTCATTTTTTCCTCTTATAGGAAAAAAAAATGAATCCTTTGTCTTGTAGGTCGTATTATTTTCAGAAATTCTTGAGTTCCAACGAAGAGGAAAAGGAAAGATAAAGAAGGAGAGAATTCATATGTTTCTGTTCTATGGTTGGTTCAGAATTTAGAGAGGGAGAAAAACCTCTAATGTTGTTGTCTATATTAAAACAAAAGCAGACTGCGGAAAAAATAAAGTTTGAATTCAATAAGCTAACTTGTGTTCCGTTATATTCTGGTCTGGTGGTCTGGTCTGCGATTCTGTCGTGGAAATTGATAGAGTCTTCGACGTATAGATTAAGGGAGTGCACTCGGTTTTTTTCTTTCGCGGGCAAACTAGTAATTTGATACGGTTCTTTAAAATATGACGTTTGAGGAGTTTCCGAATGAACCAGTCTTGTTTACACGGTTTGCAGCAGTTAATGCATTAGATTTTCTCGTTGATGCAGTCCGAATAAACCTCACTGTTGGGTCTATTTATGTTTATAGTCCAAGTTACAAATTTCTGACTCTTGAAACTAAAAATTAGGGGTGTGGGCCAGGCTCAAAGCGACAACATCAGGAACTAAACTAAGTGGGCCAGGCTTAAATCGACATCATCAGGAACTAAACTAAGAAAAATCAATTTAGAATCGTAATTGAATTTTTAAAATAGGTTCTAATTTTAAAAATCATAGAAATAAAACCGGATTAAAATTTTAATGTAATTTTTTATAATTTATTTAAAATATTATATTTTATATAATTTATTTTTTGAAAGTAACATAAATAAAAATTTATATTTAATAAAATTTTTAATTAATAAAATAATAATATTTAAAATTTTTATTAAAATTATAAAAAAAAATAATTTTAAATAAATATTTTAAGCTAAAACAAGGTAGATAGTGTTACAATTTATTTCCAAAATTGTGCAAATGTAACTTTTGCTTAAAATATATTCGTATTTACTTTCACAAATAATTTATTAAAAAAATACTATTTACCTGTTGAGTTACATAAAAATAACTAATTAATGTGTTTATAATATTTTTTAACCTAATTTATTATATTTTTTTTATAATAATTTAATAAAATAGTGATATATTAAAATTGTTTGAGAATTAATTATTATAATATAATATATTTATATTATTAAATACAATCGTAATATCATAAAAAAATTTATTTTTTTTATAATATATAATATTAATTTCAGTAATAATATAATATTTTTTTAAAATAATTTATTATATATTAATTCTTTTTGATTATTTATTTATTTTTTTTCTTACATTTACTTCTTTTTATGTATTTTATTATTTCTATAATTTAATACTATTAATTTTAAATTTTTTTAAATAATTACATAATTAAAAATTAAAAAATTAGGATAATTAATAAAAAAAAGATACCAAATTTTTGAATCAAAGCTAAAACGAAACCAAATAAACCTAAAATTAGAGTATTTTGCTAAAGATGGTAGGTTCTGATTTTAAATGAAATTAAAACCAAAATTAAATTCAAAATCAATTTTGCTTGTTCTTAATAAAAATTTATATCTTTTAATTTTTCTCAAAAATTAAACCATGAAGGAAGATGTAAAATTTATTGCAGAGAAATTAGTTTTGTTGAAAGAAAAATGAATTCCATCATCAAACAACATTTTTACATTCATTTTTTTAAAACAAAATCAATCTTTCTTCGGTAAAATTCTCTCTCTTGATAAAATTCATGTTTGTTAAACTTTTGACCTTAAATATGAGAAATTTAAAATCTAAATTATAAATATAAATAGGTCTAAAAAATGAACAAAACCCTAAATTTTGTCATTGAAAAATCGAATTGACTCTTCCTTTTCAAGCCATAACTTACCCATTAATTACCTAGGGGTATTTTAGTACAAATTATTTGTTTTGGATCATGTTATAATACAAATGAATACAGAGTCCCTTCTTTCAGTTTGTCTATCTATTTTGTTATAATCTTCAACTTTTTTTATTTTCTCACTCTAATTTTTTCACTCAATTCTTAACTTTATGTTATAATTTCTTCTTAAATTAAATATTTATAATGTAAAAATTTTAAAAAAATACACAGAGAATTTTATAATACATGTATATGTACAGAAAGCCTTGCTAATTTAATATACAAATATAATTATATATAAATACAATATTAAAATATTTGATTTTAAAAATTTTGAGAAACTGTAACTTATAATTTACATGCTTTTATTTTTAATTTTTATTTGCTATAAAATGAAATTACCAATTATTAATATTTAAATGAGTTTAGTAAAAAATTGAACTATTAATTAAGTTAAAATGAAAACGGTATAATACAAATATGAATAATATTATACCTATGAATGTTATGTTAAGAGATTTAAAAAGTTAAAAATATAATAAATAATACAGATGATATCTTATTTTTTACGATAATTATATTTTTTGATAAATTTATTTAAATTCTTTTATGAGATTATTACATCGATGCTTGTTGAATGAAGCACATTGTAATAAAATTTTAATTACCATCTAACATTATATTAGTTGTGTATAGAAATCATACAATCCAAGGCAACATTTAAAATTAGCCCAGGTTTGTAGTCTTAAAATTAAACTATAAAATAAGGTTAAAATTATACTACACCTTACGACATCGTTTAATGCACAAATTTATAAAGTTAAATAAAGTCTTACAAATTTTATTATTACCCAATTAAAAAACTTAAATTGCAAGCTAGTACATCACATCACATTGCAGCACATCACATGTGATTGGTTCTACAACTTGGAAGCAGATCTTCGCTGTTCAACTTAAAATGCCAAGCTGCGATTGGTGGGCGTTATTGTATTATGCACGTGACATCGCCACCTGGCGGATTTACCAGAAGTCATACCCGTGAGGAGCACGGAAAAATTTAAGACGTTTCTGAATTTTAATTTCTGACAAGAATAGGTATGTGACGTGTCAATGAGTGGTTGGGCGAAGCTCTGCTGAGGTGGCGTTTGATATTCGATCTCGAGCTAACTCATTATCTTACTCTTATCTACTGGTCACTCTCCCAATCAGCGTCTCTTTTAACGGTGGATCCCACAACAGTCATCTTATTAAATGAAATTTCAGATGTTAATATTTGTATTATTTATCCAATAATTTACGAGATTTTTATTTTAGATTTTTATTATTTAAAAAATGTAACAAACTGGTCCTTACATTAAATAAAACAGTAATAAATTATGACAAATATTTTTACTTTTATTTTTTAACTCACAGTAAAAACCCCGTCAATTTATCCATTAACTTCCGACAGCAACTCAAACTCACACTTAACTTGTAATATATGGTCTTATTTTATCTTCATCTGTACTCAACCGGTGAATAAACAAATGAATAAAGCGGCAACGTTTTGGTGCTTCTCGATCTCCTCGTTACATTATGGTCTTGCTTGCACATGAAATTATATTTTAGTTGTTTATAACGAATACTTCTTTACCCTAACGGTATTAATTGTAACTTTATTACAAGTCTTTTTCTCCCGCACTCAGACACTTACTTGATACAATCGATGAAAGTATGCTCATTTTTAGGTATTTTGATAAACGTTAGGGACCTAACTGTAAATAACTTAATCATCACATTCGCTGTCAACAGCGACTGCGCCTGTACCTTTCTCTTTGTTCTGTTGACCGTCCGTCTTACGTTTACGACCGACTGATTCATCATCCATGTTCTCGTGGGACCCGCTTGAGAATCAATGCAAAGAGTATGCGCAAACAAGAATAATATTATTTTATGATTATAAATAAAATTTGTATTTTTCCATATTTTGTTAAATAAATTTTATTCTTTAATTTTATGGCATGTTTACTAACTATAATTAAAATCGACTTCTAAATTAAAAATAATAAAATATAAATGAAAATTTGATTCTCAAAGAGAGTTTAAAATCAAATTTTTATTTATTGACTATTTTATCCTTTTTAAAATAATAAATTATTTATTTTATCTCTAATTTTTTAAAAAAATATAAAAGGTAAAAGTAAATTACCCATTTTTCTTTTTCTTTTTTTTTATAGAAAAATATATAAACAATAATTACTTTTTATTTTTATTAATATTTTTTTATTAACCAAATTTTTATTATTATAATTAATTATTGACAAAAATATTTTTTTGAACTAATAATAATAATAATAATTATAATAAACAACAACAACAATAATAATAACAAACATTAACTAAGGGTATTTTTTATAATTTAAAATAACTTTTTTCATTTCAATTCTAATCCTAATACAAATTAACCATATCAATAGTAATCCAATTCATTTTGATTCCAAATTTTGTGATTGAAATAAATAATTTATTCTGATTTTAATTTTAATTTATTTCAATTACAAATTAGTAAACGCACCAATACATTAATTATTCATGATTCACAAGCAAATTAAACTAAAATTTAATTAAAAATATCAGCAATATTATAACAAATACAAAACTTTATACAAATTCATTCAAAAGAAATGATATGATGGTGTGATAATGTATGGTTATAATTATAATATAAAATTAGATTGACAAGATTATATGTGGAGATTATGAATCACAATTCAAATAATTTGGAATACAACAGCAGCTCAAACGTTACAAACAATATAATCATAAATGACAGCAGCAACAAACAGATAATGTTAGATCCCCAATGGAATTATGGGCCCTCATTAGCCAAAATTGACATGGAAGGTACTGACTGGATTGCATTTTCAAGAGTCAGAACAACAAACTCGAAATGGGCTTCAAGGGAAAGGAAGGAAGCAAATACAAATTTGGTAAAAGATGATGATACACAATTCAATTCTCTTAAGAGTACAATGTGTTCTTTGGAAAACGAATTTTGCCAACACTCTTTATAAAACGACCGTCCATAATAAATATTAGCTGTTTTTACGATGAGATTTCGCTGGAAAGCTGGCTTTATTTGATGATTGCCTTGCCTTGCCTTCGTGTTGTATTATTGATCCGTCCTACATTATGTTTTCAAATGCTTAAGCAATTCTTTTCTTTTTTTCGTCCTCTTCGACGAGATAAAGGGCTTTGAATTTGAAGTACGTTCATAATGTCCTACATTATGTTTTCATATCAACTCTTACCTTATGATCTTTGTATTTACCATCAGTTGACATACCTATCAAAGTTTATGATCCACTCTACCTTATGACACCCTTGAAAAATACAATTAATGCAATTAAGAAATCCCCGTTTCAAAACAAAGAACCAGTGAAAACAAGAATTTTTTTTTGAAAAACGAAAACTATCCGAAAAATAAGAGACTACGTCTAAAACAGGGACAGGCTGGAATGGCCATAACGACTGCTGCCGATGATCCATAATTTAGAGTGGAATAATTTTGAAATTCTTCAAAAATAAAAATATTTGGGCTCATAAGAATTCTAATCCCTGAGACTGTTGTTTAAAGTCCGCTACTGAGTACTTTAGATTCAAGAATTCTAATCCATTCAAGACAGAGGAATGGATTATAAGATCAAGAAGATAATCGGATGATTGTATATTAATTAAGGGTCAAGTGACAAGATTCAAGGAAGAAAAACAGAAGAAGAAAAATCCAAGTACAAACTAGAAGAGAAGAGCCACCAGCCCAGTCTGTGTATCGTATAGAAATGATGCTTTAAATTATATATGTAGGAGAAATCACATTTTAACAAAACTATCGAATTTGTCTTTCCAATCCCACTCGAAAGAAGAAAAATTGTAAGTTTTACGTACCATCCAGTCAATTTTATTACACAGCACACACCATCTGTTCAGACAACAGATTTATTGTTCTTATTTCTTAAGCCCAGACAGTCTAGAGCTTGCTGGTGATATTGACATTTCTAACATTATTTTTCTTTGGGGTTTTATCTTTCGGTACAATCACAGTCAGAACACCATTTTCCACTTGTGCCTTAATTTGATCCAGCTTCAAATTTTCCGGCAATTCAATTTCCCGAGAAAACTCTCCTTTTCCCGTACCTCTTTCAGCCACATGCCAAACAGTGTCTTTTGTTATTCCCTCGTCTTTAGCACCCTCTCCTGTTATGCGCAATATGTTTCCGTCTTCTATCTGTACCTTTACGTTCTCTTTGCTGAGTCCTATTCATAAAATTAAAACGAAAACCCCATATCTCCAATTTCTAAATCTAAAACTGACAAATAAAAGAGATGGAAAGAACAGAGTACCTGGCACGTTGACCTTGAAGATGTGGGCATTTGGAGATTCGAGCCAATCCATCAAGGGCGTCGATCCTGACCATTCACGGAACACGGGAGGGCTCAGGAAGAAACGTCTAAAAGGGTATCCGAAAACACCGTCAACCATGGTATAATATTTCTCCAATTGATTTGAATTTGAAGCATAAAGAAGATTGCGTTGCAGTGTATTTGGAGAGTGGGATTTGTTGGGGGTGTTGTTTATGTGTGCTGTTGGAGTTATCGTTGAACGTCCAGAATCTTCTGCCATCATTATCCTCTTTTTGTTTATTTCTCCAGGACTCGGAGCGGACGAACTGGGAGTTCCAGAATCGTTCGTGGGCCGCATTCGGCCCGCATATGATATGGGTAATCCCACGGGCAGTGCCATGGATCAAATATTCGTAGTTGAATATGGCAAATATATAATGTTTCTTACCCAAAAGAAGATTTATCGTTAAATGAAACCTTATTTTTAGCAGCCAGGAGAGATAGAATCAACGAAAGTGAATTTTGGTCATTTCAATGCAGGCCTAATTTTGGGTTTAATTTATCTTAAACCTCAATTTGTAATTAAAAATATGAGTGATACAAATTTTGGCAACGGTGAAAGAGGGGCGCTCCTCCACTGATTGGCACTGATAGTTACGTTATATTGCCCACGACAGCTGTGACATGCCAATTGTACGAATGAACATTGGTTCCACTGTATCAACAATGACTTAAACAGACGACGATCACCAAATATAACCTAGCAGCCAAGCCAAGCAAGAGAAAAACCTACTTACATTGGTCAATTATGGGATCCCAATCTGAGTGCACGATAGAGCAGACTAATTTTGAAATTTGTCAAAAACAAAAATGTTTGAGAGCATAAGAATTCCAATCTTAAAGTTTGTTGCGTAAAGTCAGTTAATTTTGAGTATTTTAGCTTGAAGACCAACGACGCTATTTAGGGAACGAATAGGAATGGATGATAAGTATATTATTTCAAGTTGCACCGCAGTCACCGATTAGATAATTAGAAGGCTACTAACGAATCAAATTAAAAGTTCATGGCAATTGAATCGAATGAAATTCGTATTCGATAGAAGTGTTATTTCCAGAAATATACTCTTTTAAGTTGAATGTACAAGTGAAACACGACGCGTGCATTTAGACGCATAATGGTCTCTCATTAGCAGAAATTCTCTGGCTTTAAACAGGGACAGGATTTACTGCAATGAACTCAGCATCTGCAAGTAGCATGGTCTTGATTCCGACAAAGCTTGTTCCGATTAAAAGATGGGGGAATTCGAATCTAAAGTGTTACGTTGTGCGTTTTATTCTCCACATAAATTGTTGTTTTCCTCTATGTTTTTCAAGAGAGGCATCATTCATCAGACCTAGCCAGTCCAATAGAGGGCTGCAAATGAAGACGAAATGTGGGTTGGGACTTGGGTTTGTCAATCAATGCTAACAAGCCTTGGGCCAAATCCTAGTTGCCATTGTAATTGAACACCAAATTGCTGGAGGAACACGAAATGTTGGTGCATTCCCTTATGTCATAGATCTTCTTTTACAATTAAAATTTTATTTTAATTAATTTTTATATTTTATGAAAAAATATTTTTTTAACCTTTTATCTTAATATAATAATTTTAATTCATATAATTTTATTGTTATTGTTTCTTTTATAGGTTGAGAACAAATTACTTTCTTCTAATTTAAAAAGATATATGTTATCGATACGTAAATTATTTTAAATTTTTTTCTTAGTTTGACTGATTAATAAATTAACAGTTATCTATTTAGAAAAATCAACATTCATGAATAAATTGAAACAATTAACTATATTACCTAACATTTGAGCCAAATACATTAATTATTTTACACACTTTTCGGAAGAATATGGCCATTTTGTTCACACTAATTAGACAATAAAACAAGTAGAGAGGAGAGTGAAATCTTTTATCCTTTTTTTAATTCCATCCCTACTTTTAATTTTTATGGATACATGCTCCCATCGGATCTTCCCTCAAATATGAATTACAAATATTAATATAATCAAAATTCATTAAAGGGTATGTAGAAATAGGAAACTTGACATCATGAAGGAAGAAAAAGAAAAGGAAGCAAAAAAGACACAAATAAATAAAGCAAACTAAGGTTTGTGGGGCTGTGCTGCTCCCTTGCTTTTAGGTTCACCTAGTCTTTCGATAATTAGAGTTTCAACTGCTTTTTCGTTCATTGGAGGTTTTTTTTTAAAATCAATCCTGAAAATATGTTGATTCAGGATGAAAAAAGGGGGTTTTTTTGGGCTAGGATGAGGTAGAAAACATGGCCGAAAAATTGAAAAACAAATAAGATGAAGGAGATGCCTAGGCGCGTCTGGACAGGGCCGAATTAGTAGCCCTGGTGTCAAATGTCATCTGCGTGAAAGCAAGGCTGATGTCAACCTGGTCTATTGCGCCCAGGCCCATCTGTTGCACCTGCCATTACGCGTCAAGACAAGCTCATGTAGTCAAAGCCTAACGCACCTATGCGTACGGAGTGCATGACCCCAAGCGTTTTCTTTTCTTTTCTTTTTCAAATTTTAAATTAATTATTATAATATAATATTTAAATATTTCAAATGCATTAATTTTTGTATTATAATTATATTAATAAAAAAATATAGTTAAACACTTAAAATAAAATTAAAAAAATACTTAACAATTCAATGTTAATTTTTTCAATGGAATTGATTTTTTAATTTAATTTAAATTTTTAATAAAAATACTAATAAATATTAAAATTTTATATTTAATTATTTATAAAAATAATAAATAAATATCTAAAATTAAATATTTCATATTTTACACAAATAAATAATTTATATTATTATCTTGTTAAAATATAATATTAATTTATGTATATTTATTAAATTAAATTAAATATTAAAATATAAAAAATAAATTTTAAAAATATTTTTGTTTAATTTTTAAAATTTTTAAAAAATATATAAGAAATTATTATTAATATATAAATTTATTTTAATTAATTAATTAATAATTATATTTTATTATTAAAAATATATTTTATTAAATTTTGTGAAGAAGTTTTTAAATTTTAAAATTGACAAGTAAAAGAGATGGAAAGGACAGAGCACCTGGGACGTTGATCCTGAAGATGTGGGCAGCACCTGAAGATTCGAGCCGATCCATCAGGGCCGTCGATCCTGACCATTCACGGAAGACGGGAGGGCTCAGGAAGAAACGTGTGAAAGGGTATCCGAAAATACCGTCAGCTATGGTGTAATACTTCTCCAATTGATTTGAATTTGAAGCCTAAAGAAGATTGCTGGATTTGGAGATGACGTCCAGAAGCTTCTATCAACATTACGCTCTTTTTGTTTATTTCTCCAAGAACTTGGTAACAGACAGAACTGCGAGTTCCAGATAAGTCCGTGGGCCGCATTCCGCCCACGTATGATATGGGTACGACCATGGGCCGCTCTGGAAATGTAAGGAAGATACTAAATAAACTACTCTAATTCTTTGATTACACCCCTTCGTACAATCAAGCAGTTGTATTGACAAAGCTATGAGATGCATTTAGGTTAAATCATTTTTAATGAAGTTATCTGACGAGTACAAATATATCACATATCGGTCCGGTCCAATCAGATACATGGGATTATCCAGTAATGTTAAAAAAAAATTGACATCGGAATCTAGAATTTACAAAATATTCAAGCATTTCGAAAATTTATATTAAAAATAAATAATTTTTATTATTAACAAAATTACCATTAACCCCATAAATATTATCTACCTCCTGGCGATATGATCACTGAGTCCATCCACATAACCTTTAGATTATTCCTTGTGAATCCATCAAATCAACTTTGTTTAATATCTTTATGTCACATCACCCGCTCCGGACTTGCATCAAAATCGGAATTCCTTAATTATTATTAGACCTTTATCCATGGAAACCCACTTCATGTAGCAATCTTGTTAAACCTTTACTATATTATTCAATGAAGTCACTTTCATATTTTCTAAATGGTCTGAAATAACGATAATCATTTAAAGAAATTATAAAGAAGTTCAACTGTTAGAAGCAGTTGGTTAACGTCTCTGGAATTTGGTTCTTTATTGAATAACTCTCAAAATTTCTTTTCAATTGCAGAAAGAATGATGGTCTATCTGCATGGGATGATAAATAAAATGGGTATCCATCCACCCACCACATATTCACTCATGCATGCATGCATACATAATCAATAGATTAGCATTACTTTTCTGGTTTGTCTCTTTAAGCCAATAATTCTCCTACAGCCTTGTTGCTTTATCACCTTTACCTTCAAATTATGTTCCAAAGTTTTCAGGCTCCTTTCTTTCTTTTTAATTTTTCTCCTTCCTTAACCTATAAGCTCGTGTCAACTTGATTGGCCAAGGATATATAAATCTCTCTCTCTCGCGCGCGCGCACACGTATTTATATATCTATATACAACTGTAATTGCTCCTCTTGGATAGTGTTCCAGTCTAGTATAAAGGTAAAACCCTAATCCGTAACAAGTTCAGAGATTTGGTTGTATTGATACTTTACAAGATGTCGCAAGCGCTTTTCTATAATCAACTTTTAAAACACAAACATTAATAAGAAAGCAATCAAAATCCAGTTTGAAAGTAACTTATGGGATATACTGCAGTATTCTTTAATTGCTTTTGTTTATTTCCTGCAAAAAGAAATTGATGACTATTATTTGCTTAATTATAAAGAGAGAGGCAGGAAAAGGAACTTTTCTTGCAGTAAGAAAACAAAAGAAAAAAGAGGGAAAGAACTTTAATATTTGTCTTCATACCACGCTCACATGTAATCCACTAAAAAGACGAGTTATGGAGAGATGTATTGTCAAATTATTGGGAAATAATATTCACTTTTTTCGACTTGTTTTTGCTATTTATTTATTTTTATATAATTGTGAATTTTACTTTATAGCCAGTAATGGACGCAAGACCAGCTGCATATGTTCCATGAAATGCCTCAAAAGGAAGAATGCAACACAATCTTATACATTTAACTTTTTTTTTCCGTTGTCAAAAGCTATTATACATCCCCTTTATCTTTCAAAATTAATGCGAGGATGCATAAATCTCTCTTATTACTGTAGGAGAACTGACTAATTGAATTATCTTTAATAATAATTCTGATATGATTATGTAAATTGATTGTAATTGCATAAATTGATCATGTAGAACTTGAGGAATGAAATTAATATTATTCATATCCGCTGATCAAAGCATCAAGGAGAGCAAATTCAAAAGATCTGGATTAGGTGATAAAGAAGAGCAAATTTTCCAAAGGAGGGGAACTAAACAGGAACAAGAAGTATCCACCAAAGAAGATCCTCCTCCTTCCTTTTATTTTTTGGGAAGAAAAGAAGGATCCAGAAAAAAATCGATAAAACTGAAGAGATCCCAGTGAATGGAAAGCGTTTTATGTAAGTTTGTCTTATTTCTGAGAAAAAAAATTGTTTAGAAAACACTTACAAGGAAAGGAATAAGCAACTTGGTGCTAAGATCAAGGAGAGGAGGCCTTTGCTCAACATCCAATTTTCTCAAATAACACAAAAAATACTTTGCATCAGAGCACAGCACACAGAAAATTTATTGTAAAAGCAAAGATTCATAGCTTTTAACATATAAAAACTAGGAGAAAAAGATGTAAACACGATCACTTGCAACTGCATACACCCTGCAACGATGATTCATATGCGAGTTTGGCAATGGATTTACGGTAACATTAACAAGCGTGGTGAGAGTGCTAAGTACAATTGGGAATATTTTTCTTTTATAGCAAGCTACAATTTCGGTTTCAGGTACTTAAACTTCATATAAAAAGAGTGATATTGCAAATTAATTAACAAGAAAAACCCCAGATTGTATCTATAGATTCAAAATCTGACTAATATAAAAATATTTTCTCAATATGACTCATAATTTTTGTATCTCTTTAAGAGTTTCTAATAATTAAATTAACTTGTTATTCACTTCTTGCAATTTTAAATAATATATCTCTTGTAAAATATTAATTTTATTTTTTAAAATATATAAAATATCAATATAAAATAAACACGTTATTCTTATATAAAGATAGAATTAACTTTGTTATTTATCATTCTTGTAATCAATTATTAGATCAAGTAGACGGACTCATATTCACAAAAAGAAAATTTCAAAATTCTTTTGCACTAAATGTTTTTTAAATACAATTAAAATTTTTTTGATGGAAAGAAATGCATGTCATTATAATGTCAATTAAATTAATTTCTATAATTTATTGTATACCCTGTGGTTTGGTGGTGTTAAGGGTGTTATGGATGACGTAACTTTTGTTAAAAAAAGTTAAAAAGAGTAAAGATAGTTGATTAAAGACATAGAAGTTTGCAAAGGCACCACGACTGTACTGGTTTGGAGGCCATTAGTCCTAAAAATTTCAGCATGAATAAAAGTTTCCCGTATGCTATTGCTGATAATAATGAAAACAACAATTCAGCATGAACCTTTAAACTGTGTTTTAATTTTTAGTACCATCAAGATATACATAAATGTAATAAGATGTGATATCAGCACAATCCCACTTTAAATTCATGCAGTATGTCATGAAAGCCAGCTTTTCTTTCCTTTTCATTACTTCTTTAACTGAAAGAATTCTTCAAATTTAACTAATAGATCTTCATTTTACGAGCGATTGAGGAGTAGGCAGATCGTGTCCAACGCTTGAATCACATTGTATCAGCAAATTTCATTTCTTAAAATATCCCAAAGTGTCCATTTCATTTGTTGTTCTAAAAGCTATCTGATTCAAACTACAGTTGCAAATGAATAATGAAAATGAAAAAAAATATATGTACAAGTGTTCAAGGAAAGTACCAATTCAAATAGGGAAACAGCTGCATGCATCTGCACTTTACAAAAGAATAAGGCCATTTTTTCACATTAAACAATAAAACAAGTGGGTACATGCTCCCATCGATCTTCCCGCAAATACCGATTACAAAGATTAATATAATCAAAATTCATAAAAGGGTAACAAAGAAATAGGAAAGTTGACATAATGAAGAAAAAAAGAAAAAGAAAAAGAAGCAAAAGAGACTCAAATTAAAGCAAATCACTTTGTGCAGGTTAAGGTTTGTGGGCTGTGCTGCTTGCTTGGCTGTAGCTTCAAATATTATTACTATTATCGTTCTATTTACCTGCATGCACGTTAAAGCGGAAGACATTCAAAATAATATCAGTGAATTGGTTCTCTCTGTTTCTTCTGACCATAACTCCAATGTAAAAAGAAAGAGAAAGCTAAAGAAAGAGACATTACCATGTTCCCCAAACACTTTCCTTATGAAAGTAAGAAATATTATGATTAAAGCTACTCCTGCTAATAACCCAATTATAATTGCAAACGTTTTCTCTCCTTCGTTGCTCGATTTCCCTGCCGCAAATAAGAATCAAATATAAATAACTATTGGTGCCAGTTAAGGTTAATTTTGTCAATATATTTGCGTGCAAATAAAATGACTTACCGTCGTGGGCCTTGAAAGAAATTTGAGATTTACCGGTGGAGTACCTCGCATAACACTTTCCTAAAAACATATCACCGTAATCAGCCGTACCACAATCGTTTCTCAGCCGTCCGATGGCCTGCACCAAACAATCTTGGCATTCTCCCAAGCTCAGATCCCCCACACACTGAGCCAAACCTTGAACCTCGCCGGACCCACCAACTCTGTATGGCCCACCTGCCGTAATCAATCCCGTCATGACAGCATCTCGACGGCCAGTAGCATCCGTGTCGTACCCAACGGACGGTCCACATTTCTTCAACACGACAGTCTTATCCTGGACGCCCAAGAACGTAGTGTTATCGTATTTTACGTAACACCCCTGAAGCTGCAGTGCTCCACCGCATGTCTGCGAGCATAAATCTCCGACTTGGCTGACTGCACGTGCCACGCAAGTGGCGCAGTCGGGCATGGAGAGGTCTCCGCGGCACTGGTACAGACCGTAAACGACGTCCTGAGGGCTTGAGCCCAGGATTGTGAAGTTGTTGTAGGAGGAGTAAGTGGCTGAGTTAACAAGGGAAGTTAAGAGTGAATTGAGGTTTGATTCGTAGGCTGAGTTTGGTGAATATTTTTGCTGAGAGCAGCCGCCGAAGACGAAGGATTCCGTGGAGGAAGAAAATGAAGGAACGTAGAGAGAGCAGAGGGAAAGAAGGAGCATTGTGAAGAGGAAGAGAGGAGAATTTGTTCTTGTTCCCGCCATGTTATTTATTTTCTTCTTCTCTCTCGAAAGAGAGAAGTTGACGAAGTTATGTAGGCAAGGGTTGGGTGTCTGGTTTCAGCGATAACGAGAGCTTTGGTTTTTTATGGAGAAAACAGGAGGAAGAAATTATTAACAATGGAAGCAATAGTCTGGTTTCGGGGACTCTCTTACTTGAAAGAAGGCAACAGAAATTTAGTACGTAAATTAGGTAGAACACTTGTGTCATGACACAAAAAGAAAAAAGTAAACGGTGAAAGCGCGCTTTGGGATGGAAAATTCTAAAATCAGTGGGATACTAATTTCATATTTTATATGATAGAAATTTTTATTACAAGGGAAAAATCTTCTGTTAGACAGAGAACTCGTGACAAAATTCTTGATTCGCAAACAATTCTTGCAAAACAAAATGAGATTTTTCAAATGGTATAAAAATTTTATTTTAAATGATAAATATAATTTTTATCTATTAAATAGTAAAATTTAGTAATTAATTATTTTATAAATTATAAAATTTATCAATTATAAAAATTAAATAATCATTTGTGATATAATTTAGGAGATTAGGATTCCCTTCTAATCTACCTATCTTTGATTTTTGATAAAGTATCGAAATTAATGATAAATAATTTAGATTATATCTTACTAATTTTATATTTTATTATTTAAATTAAAAAATTCAAAATAAATTTGAATTATTTATCTATAATAGCTAGTAATTTAATTTTACAAAAGAAATCAATTAAAATAATAGTTTCTCAACAATATCTTAGAATTTCTAATTTTATATATATTTTGATATCTATATTTTCTCTAATTTTTTTCTTAATATTTTAATTAGGGTCGTCACTACAATTTGGAAACTATTCTTTTTTTAACTTCTGCTATTCCCAGTGTAGTATAGAGGTCTCCACTCTCAGGCCAAAAGAAGGTTTTGTGCTCTTTCTGAATTCAGATTTTAGAATCAATTTTCTAGTGAAGGCAGATAACACAAACTGTACCAATCGCATTCGATCACATTGCTCTTTAAGGGCAGCTTGGCACCTCTACTTCGCTAATTTTGGATGAATTGAAGAAACAGAAAAGATGAGAGAAGTATTTACTTATTAATTTGGCTATCATGGCATTAAATCTTCGAGAGTAATCAATACTGGGACGAAAGTAAGTTTCTGTCGAAGAGAAATCCAAGTGCAATTTGGGCAGCAAGAATTAATATGATGCAATAACTCCATTTATTAAAAAGGGTGACAACATGTCAAACTATAAGTATGGCAGTTGATTATCTTTGCATGCATGCATGTCTAATTGATTCCTCGAGTGATTTATAAATGGAATTTCTTTGGAGAAAGAAAATACAGAGAAGAGTTGTAATACGACTATATATCCAATAAAATTATAACATGTAATTTAAAATAATACTTGTGTAATTTTGTTGAATAATAATCTCATTAAAATTGTCATCCCACTTAAATTTTTCTCAAAGAATTGTGTGAATAAATTAAAGCAAAATGTGCCCACATGTAAATGTAATCAGACCATGTTTGAAAGTCATCAATATGCTTGTTTCACTCAACGCTTCATCGCTTTTGTTAGTTTCATGTTAATTGATTGGAAAGTGAGAACTTCTATTCTAAGTTTTCGTGTGGGTTTTCTCCCAGCTTTGTTTGTGTAATTCGTTCGCAAACAATTTCTTTGTTCCAGAAAACTTGTGCTCTTGGGTGCGCTGATTTACAGCAGGATGCGTGACGGGCTATAAATATTGCGGTAAATATTTCTCTTTTCCCCTCAGCAACAACACAAGACATCAAAAAATGTAGCCTCTGTAACAGAACAAAGGACTGAAACAGATGGAAGGGAGAAAATGTCACATTCAATGATGTCGTGAAAGATTAATGGCAGCTTGTCTTCCTCGTCGTGTGCCGACGACTTACACTTATGGTGTTTGTGACACTTGGCCAACCCGATCATCGTCCTGTCATTTTGCATCCAGACCTGAGCTGCGGCAAATACTTAGGCTGCGCTTCCCACAACTATGGCCAATCTAAAAATTATTTTCATTTTAGCCTAAATCATCATTTCTGTGGTGACCAAAGCACAGGCCATACAGTTGTATTAATATACTACTAAAACTTAAATCCAATAAATAAAAAAAATTATCATTTTTTTTCCTGATTTATATCCTAATTAAAGAACCATGCGTAGGCAGCAGGCTGGGTTTGTGTTTGTGTCACCTGGGAAACAAGATCATCAACAACAGGGCAGCATGGTTCAGAGGGCTCGGATATGTATGGTGATTCTCTGCAGGAGGGTAAGGTTTAAGTCAGATGGTCTTAAAGTATTAAGGTAATACTTATCCATATATATATAATATATAATATATATATATATATATAAATAGGATCACATGGATAAAATAAATACTTATCCATCACAGTTCAAAAATATTGATCTTCATGTATATTTTTATGATATTAAATAATACAAGAGATACAAATTCTTATATAATTGATATTATTGTTATGCATTTTGTATATAATTTTTTTATTTTTTTAAAATTATAAAAACACGTGATAATAATATAATATTATTATATTAATTTATAAAGTACAAAATTAGTAGCGCTAAGCTAAATAATTATTTAAGATTACATAATTAACGAGAAAATTATTTCAAAGTATAATAAAAGATTAAAACCAAAATTACAACTCCGACTTGCTTCAACATATTTCAAATTTTCTTTATTAGATCATTAGTTTGGCATACATAACACTATGTTATTAACACAATAGCACAAGTCCATGCATAATTTCAACAAATATATATTTTTTTATTAAACTAAGTCCTTCATGCATAGATCACTAATTTATTAATCTTGGTCGCATTTCACTTGTGAGGACATATAGAAATGGATTGGTATGAAAAGCAATGGCCCATCAAAGTTGGGCTCCGAATCAACCCATTTCAATTGTTAATTTTGAACCCACTAATTCAAGAGTCCAAGGATGGAGACAAGACAGTTTTGTTTTTTTGTATAACCTTTGATAAAAGAACACCTGGCCAATTATGCTTTTGCTGAAAAGAAATGTTCATGGTTTTGCTTTCGCTTTTGCCGTCCTTGCTGGGTTTTTTTTGGGTTACGTTATGTTCATGGTTCATGCATTACTTATTTTGTGACACGTAAACCGACGCAGAGGAAAAGAGCTCGTCTTTGTCTAAACTAGAAAGTGATTCTGAAAAGCACTTTTTATTTGTATCAGATTCTTGCTTAATCAATCTCTAGAACTAAAAGATAATTTAAAATAGCATTATTGCCACAAATCACACTTCCTTTATTAATTAAACGAAGGTAGTTTACGTCTTCACATGGAGTTCCAAATTCACTTTGATAGAGGAGACGAGGAGTCATTTGATTTGTTATTATGAATGTATATAGTCAATCTACAGAGGACGAAGAGCCGACATGTCACCGACCAGCTGTGAATTCAGAAAGCAGTTTTCTCAAAGTAAATGATAAAAATGATTCCTTTTCCACTAGACGTGGTGTCTGTTAAATGGATCATTTGACGTTTTCCAAAAGAATCCAAAGTCTCCTCCATGATTGCAGAGTGCAGTTGAAACAGAGTTCGAAGTTGACGAAGACAATAGTTAATTATTTAATTAATGCTTACAAAAATATAAAGACTTTGATACATTACACGTCCATTTTGGTGGATATAATCGGCCCCGAAGATATGTGGCTGTCCTCTAATCGGCCGTTGTTAGACCATTTCAATGCAACTTGACAAAATCCTACAATAATAAATTGAATAAAAGGCTAAGGCCTAAGAAGGTCCCCAATCTTTGTTTTCTTTTCTCTAATTATTTGCCAGTTCAATTTTTCAAGTCGTACACAATATTGGTAGGAGTGATCCCATAATGAATTTTTCCTTTCTTATTCTCTCTAAAGCTTCATTTTCACCCTCGATCCTATTTCCAACTTTTGCCATTTTAAGCACCAATCAATCCTGCGGTGGTTGGAAAATCCTTTTACTTTTGTCTGGAAATCGATAATCAACAGATAGAGCTAGGGCCTACCTCGCAGCTGCTGGCTTTCGACCTTTGGCTTTGGCTTTTCGTTGTTTTGTATCATCGTATATCTTCATTTCATGCACATGCTGCCTCAGAAAGATTCGGTAACATGCATGGTTTTGGGAAATTTTCAAAAAAAAATTACCCATCTGATTAGTTTAGGTTGAGATCATTATTACAATCCAAGTTTAATGTCAAACCTATACCACGTGCTGCCGCCGGTGCGACAACTGCCTTGGATCGATAGTTGACCGTTATCGGTTGTATATTATTTGCATATTTTTCTATGTCATTATCATGGTACAAGAATTTTTTTAGGTTTTCAATAAAGAAAAATAGTGTACTGAGAGATTTTATAACAATATCTATGACATTGGAACATGAATGCATGGTCATAGTTCTGTTGTATGATATTTGATCACCGACGTTACGACTTTACAAGCAAAATTTAGTCTCCTTTTGGAAAATAACGCAGGAGTCGGGGGTTAACGCGATTGAGAAATAGAGATACCTCGAGAATTTTCCCGAATCCCGCGTAATCGGGGAAAACCTTCAATGTCAACATGATTAACAGCGATGTTTTCCAATTTTACGATGTCGTTTTCGCACTATTATTATTATTATTATTTTAAATATATTAATTATTTATTTATATTTTTAAAAATTTAATTTAAAAAATTAAGAACTGTAATTATTAAGGTAACCCCGGTCCATTACCCCTTGGAAATTCTTTGTTATAACTCAATAATATTTTTAATTTTTAAATTTTTTTTTGTTATGTATTTATTTTTGATATTTTTATAGATTGATGAAAAAAAATTAAAAATTTTTGTATAATTTTAATTTTTTTATTTACATTAAATGATAAACATTAAAAAATATTTAATTTAAATTTTTTGTAATGTAAGTTGAATATTAATTATTGGAGACGAGTAATTTATTTATTTTTAATATATATACGAGTTAAATGATAATTATTAAAAATATTTAATTTAAATTTTTTTTAATGTAGGTTAAATGTTAAATACATTTCATTTATTACGTAATTAAAAAAAAATCAGGGTATTTTCGTCCAACAATGTTTGCATCCCAAATAGAAATTTGATACGAGAGTCATGAACGTAAATTTGGCCGAAGATTTAGGTCATTTTGGTCAAAGACCGGATTATAAAATGACAGGGTATAATTATGGTAGTTTTTGATTGGTGCATCCTGGCTTCAAAGAACGTAAGACGTGACGTGATGCTGAATGAAGCCCCCACCAAATTTATACTCTGGTTCGGATTCGGATTCTGCCCTCACCCATTTCCATTTCTCTGGGCTACCAATTAATTTTTCTTTCTAAAAAGAAAATTGAATTTATAGAAATTTGATGATTTTTAAATATTTTATTTAATATTATTTTCATAATTAAATGAAATTAATGATATAAAATTTATTTTAAATACATTAAATGACGTCATATTAAAATAAAAAATTGAGAGAACGATGATACGATACCTAAAAACCAAAAGGTAAATCAGTTGTCGTGTTAGCATCAAGAAAGCTCTCAGATCAAATCAAATGAAAACAGAATTCGATTATCTAAAGCCTACCCATAAAACAAAACCAAACCGAACAACTTAATCACGGTTGGTTGGTTGATTATTTTTGGGAAAGCAGATTGAGATGTTGACAATTTTGTATTTAAAATAAATATAAATAAATAAATTTTAAAATAAATAATTTTTTCAAAAATTTATATTCAAACCTTCAAAATTATTATAATTTTTTTTTATTAAATTTATTACCAACAAAATATGTGCAGTGCATGCAAGCGCGTGGAGCAGCAGTGTCCACACATGTTATATACCACAAAGTTTAAATAAAATAATATTATTATATTAATCTAATATAATTATTTAATTAATAAAAAAATGAAATAAAATTTATTTTTATTGGTATTTATTATTAATAAATAAAATTTAATTTTTTTATTAATTATATAATCATATTGTATAATTATATAATTATAAAATAAAATTATTTTATTTAAAATTTTTAATCTCAATAATTTATATAAAATTAAAAAATTTAAATAAATAATTTTATTTTATAATTATAAATTATACAATATAATTATATAATTAATAAAAAATTAAATTTTATTTATTAATAATAAATACCAATAAAAATAAATTTTATTTCAATTTTTTTTATTAATTAAATAATCATATCCTATCAAACTTAAAACTTTATCTGCTGTAGACATAGTTACGTGCTGCGTCAGCGACACGCACTTAACGGCCGCATGCGATCACGACTCCCATTAAAAGGTGGTCCCCACAATGAAATTAAGCTCCATCTGCTTCTGCTCTTGTTCTTACAATTATTAAAGGGGCAGGTTGGCTGTCTTCCATTTCTTACAGGATAAGCACTTAAGATTTGTGTTTGGACTCGTCCGTCATAGTTTCTCTCTTTTTCACCACAACAGAAAGTGCTTTTTAATTCCAAGGCTTTGTGCTTTTCCGTTGTTTCTGCCTTTGTTTTCACGATTTACATATTAAAAAAATATTACTAAAACTTAACAAAGATGGTAGCTTTGGTAGCTCAAGAAAGTATGGTGGCTCTGGTAGCACAAGACTCTTTGGTTTCTCGCACTGGAAGGCATATGCAGCGTTATGACAAAGGCCGTCGCCAAGTAGTTGGGTTGGTGTTTCCTTTTCTTCTGTAGCTCTCTTTCCCACGAAGGAATCTTTTTCTTTTCCGGGATTTTATTAAAAGGAAATTTTTGTGCATGGGTAATTCTAATGCTGGTATTTTTAGATTTTTGAGTGGTGCAAAAGCTCTGAGGTTTATCTTACAACTCGAAATATTAAAAACTTTTTAACGAAACAGCATATGTATGCTAAGAAGTTTATTTTGTTTATTTACTCGAAGTTATGGTTCTGCAGATGTATACCATATAGATACAGAGATGTAAAACAGACCCGGGAGATTATTACAGAAGAAGATATTGAAGTTCTTGTCATTAGTTCACAGAAAGGCAAAGGGTATAGTTTACAAAAGAGCAAAGGGTTGTTGTTCCCCAAGGTATAAGTTCGCTAATATTTCTTTTTTGAGCAATTGGTTTATTATTTACATGAATTTGATCTTACCAAACATAAATTTTACAGGGAGGTTGGGAAACTGATGAATCCATAAAAGAAGCAGCTTCAAGAGAAAGTATGGAGGAAGCCGGAGTAACAGGCACCGTGGAGGTTAGTTCACTTTACATTGCTTTTGTGAGAACAAAACAGAACATGGAATGAAGAAATAGCTGTACTTGTTGCCATTATCAATTAGTGTATAACCGAATTTTATTTACTAATTTGATTCAAAATTCAAAACTAGTGATTTTTTTTAACAGATGTTTTAAATTAATTGCAGAGTCTATTGGGTACTTGGAGTTTCAAGAGCAAAAGGCACAACAGTTATTATGAAGGATACATGTTTCCTTTACTAGTTCAGAAGCAATTAGATGTCTGGCCGGAGATGAATGTCCGAGAAAGAATATGGGTATGCACGTTTACTTCCATATTATCGAATATGAAACATTCTGTTCAAATAATATCTGATTTTAAACTAAATGTTTTATACAGATGAGTGTTGCTGAAGCTAGAAAAGCTTGCCAGCATTTGTGGATGAAGGAAGCATTGGATGCATTAGTGCATCGTTTAACTTCCTCAATACAAGATATTGAGGAAGAAATGGTAGCAATATGTTCTTTAAGTTAGTACAGGAAGTCCAACTTGTACATAGAATGTCGTTCAGGATCAAAACAAGGTTGCTTTTAGACTCCAGGTGAGCAAGAAACAGCTACGACAACAAACGTTCCGAAGAATCAGAAGAAGAATGGAGGTTGGCGTTTTTTTTGTTTCTTGGTTCTTGTTTCATTTTGTGAGCTTAGAATTCTAATTCGGAAATTTCTTAGATTTGTGTTAGCGAAGGCATGTTGACAATGTTTTCTACAACATGGTTTCCAGAATTAATCAAGTGATCAAGTTCTGATTTGTGTAACACTTTGGTTTTGTCCAACATTGACTTGTTTTCGGTCTAGATTTGTTACACACACAGTTTTGAAAATGAAATTGAACATTGTAAAAGTAAACAACGGAGCTTTTAATAACATTATCCAACGGATGGTGATATATACAGAGAATTCATGGCAGAAATGCAAAACCAGGTAGCGCAGCAAGCTATCAAGCAAAGCATTTCTCAGAGACAACTGTTTGACAATGAGAAGCAAATTGAGCCGGTGCAACACAATTTGCGCAACCAATCCCACAAATTTGCTAATCTTAAAATTTGGCCAATCAATGTTATTTGGCAAGGGATTTTTGGAAATTTCCAAAGGGTCACAGTCTTGTTCCTAATAAAAATCATTAAAATATAATTCATGAAAGGAGGAGCCGGCTTTTTCAATCAGGAAAATTAACAAAATTATGCAAGTGGTACAAGTTGGAATCCAATTCACAAACAATACACGTTGTAGATTGAAATACAATTTCATCTACACAAGTTGGAACCAACTACGACAAAGCAAAACAGACGATCAACAATCATCAATACTAGGTGATGCGCCAAAACCTGTTCCACGATTAATTGCCCCCAGACCAACTGTAGAAGACACTTTGCAGATCTAGTACTTCCGGTTCTAAGAAATCTTCTGTAAAAAAACCTCCGGCCTGATCACAAGTGACAATCATACAACAACATACACTTATTCTATGAATTGCTCATCAAAATCTATCGCCAGTCTGCCACTGTTTCCACTGTCTTCGTCATTAATTTTTGCCAAAACCCACTGAGAGGAGGTCGAAAGAACCTAGAGTCATCCTTTGATTTAACGTCGTTCGGCAACCTTTAGTCAATCTGAGACCTCTGTTCCACCCAGAAGACGACGAAGACCAAAACTCCAACCATCACAACCTTAATAGCCATCGCATTCTGCCGCCTCCAATGGTTTGGGTCAGAATTCAGGGTCAGGGTTGGGTCAAGCCGAATCCGGGTTAGTTAACACAGTCCGGTTTGGTTCACAACTTATCTTTTTATCTCAAATTCAGTGATTTATTATCAAAATGTCAAGCAATTCCATCAACTCTAGGATATCAAAAGCCGTATCATCAGTAATGGTTAGTTCAGTAATTATATCTATTTTAAAAATCACTTCAAAAAAATTAATGGGCAGTCATAATTATCGAACATGGACAAATGCTATAGAAATCTGTTTTCTTGGTCAGAGTGTTGAAGATCATCTAATGACTGAATATATTGCAGTTCTTGAGGAGCAACATCATGCATGGAGGAAAAACGAAGCACAACTAATTGTTATTCTTTGAAATTTTGTCGATGCATCTTTAACTTTCAAGATTCAAGCATGCCAGACACGATGTACTTTTTGAGCATGGTTGGCTAGTGTATACATTAATGACATAAACCGTACTTGTACTGTCATCAATGAATTATTTCAATTTCAGTATGCGATCTGGCATTGAAAACTTTAATTCATTATTTTCTTTTTCTAGGAATATCAAAACTTAAAAATAATAGTATGATCATCTATTTATGATTTTTTTTATTGTTTGACTTGGGCTAAGAGTACGATAAACTTTGATTCTTAATTCTGAGAAGTTATATTTCATTCTTACAATTTATGAAGTGGAAGCTTGTCTCAAACAAGTTACAACCTTTAATAGTCTTAATTCGGCTCAAACCAACCACTCTGCTTTGGTCACTAAGCCTACTCTTGCTTTTTATACATAGCAAGGTGGACAAGCTTCTAGTCGAGGATTTGGTAGTAGGTGGTGTCACAACCTTAGACATGAAATGCACACCTAAATGCTTTTTTTATATTTAACAAACGCAAAGTTCAGCAAATTCAACAATCTTTTCTAGAATCGAATGAAATGCTTGTGAATTTTCCAAGAGAAGACCACTTAAAACAAGGTTGTGCATCCATTGCATAAAATCAACAATTCTCTCCCGTCAAGGACGAGTAAGGTCCTTTACAATGTAAGAATAATTTCTTCAAATTCACCAGTTGCAACATGGACTTTCCTTACCAATTTGGACATAACATCAATCCAATCTTTCTAATTAGGGACGGCAAAAGTTCCTGTGAGGACAAGCCCACCCCATCCCCATCCCCATTTTAAAAGGCGAATGGAAACAAGTATGAGGACAATTCTCAATCCTCGCTCTGCTTTTCTATTTATATATATATATATTTTAAAAAAATTAAAAATAAAAATAATATACACACAAATATATATATATATATATATATTACTTTTTATCAACTAAAATTTATCAAAACAAAAATATAATAATTAATTTATATTAAATTAAATGATCAATTGTAATTATTAAACTAGTTTTTAATATATTAATATAAGATTAACAAAAAAGATAAAATAACTTTCAAAATCTTATTTTTTATCTATCAAATAAAATATTTTTTTTACAAAAATTAACGCAAAATTAATAAAATTTAAATTTTTATTTTATTTTATTAAAATTATAATTTATTGACACATTAACTTATTAATATTTATATATATATATTAAAATTCATTTTTATATGTTAATTTATTATTTTTATTAGATTTTATTAATATTTTATATAAATTTAATTATTATTTAATATTAATAAAGAACGGGTTGGGACGAGGATCCCCGCTTTTAAACAAAGACAAGGTAGGGACGGAGAATTTTTTTTTAAGCAGAGATGAACTGGAGATGGAGACAACACTTTTAAAATGGAGACAGGAACAGGGATCGGAGATGGTGATCCTCGATCTGTAGCCCATTAACTTCCCTGTTTGTCACCACCAACATTGATGACATCTCTTATAACAAAACTTATTTCCGTCATCATCCACTGCATGGTCGAGAGGCCTGTGCAATAAGTATTGCACAAAAGAAGCAATCTTCCTGATTGTAGCATCAGAAAAATAGAGCATCTCACCAAGCAAAAGTGATTGCCTAGAAGCAAAACGGTAATTTGGTCCTGAAATATCAGTTATATTAGAAAACATATGGGACATGGAATTCATTCTTCATCACTGAAATGAACTTAACCCACCAGCATCTATATGAGTTTGACCAAATCTACATAATCAGAACCTGTTGCCGGAAGAATCCTTTCCAGCAGGTCATTATTGTCTGAAGCTTCAGCCGCATATATATTAGCAGCATCAGAACCTTTTGCCTGTTCAATCACAATGTTACTTCATATATAATCATGATAGTGAAAGTGAACTTAATCTTAAGTAGACCTCAATCACAATAATTTGATAGCAAAATTATAAGCATCCGAGATCTAATGAAAAAAGAATCTTTGAACCTTCCAGGCTCCAAGATACTTATTCGGTAACAAGAACATAAGCATGATAGCAAGAAATGGTTCAACATGACCCTTTTGATTGATTGTAAGAGTGAGAAAATTCTCTACCTCCTATCGGCAACTAACAATCCTCTTTTTACACTATAAGCCTTTCCAGTCCTAACCACTTGTGGCAAGCCCTTAGAAACCCCAAAAGAAATAAAAAAAAATTGCCCCAGCATAAGTAAATACAAAAAAAGTGAAAAAAAAAGAAAAAACAAAGCATTCAATATTGATTATTGTCAAACAAACTTCCTTGTGATTCCCTCTGCAAATGCCCGCACAGAGTCCTCCAACAAAGAGCAATCTCTGGTTTCATTAGCTAGATCCTCGAGTCTCCTAACATTGTTACAAGTAGACTTTAGGATACTACAAATATAAAACTCTTCCCTAGTGACTTTCAATCATAAGCTGTGATGCTAGTCAAAATGTATCACCTTACAGAACCTCAGTGATGTGCATGGATATCCTTCGTTAATGAGGATTAATCTTTCTTGGATGGCAGTAGCTTCATTTTCATGATTGAGCACATCATAGATTTCTATGAAGATAAGCCTAATATATCGGGTTCCTAATCCTATGTAAAACCCTACTTAATCTCAAACTCCTTGTCTAGTGATATTTTCTGCTGCTGCTGGAATTCTTCTTGGCATGGATATCCTTTGTTAATGAGGATTAATCTTTCTTGGATAGCAGTAGCTTCATTTTCATGATTGAGCACATCACTCAGGGTGTTGCAATGTCCATCCAACAAGTCGGGTGGTAACATCTTTAAGGGCCAAGAAAAATTTTTAATAAACTACGTTATGATAACCGTCACTCCATTTAAGGGGTTACTGCAGGTATTAAGTAGCTACAGACAAAATGTAAGGATAGATTGGAGGAATTACAAGACATTACACGATGACATATAAAGTATGGAACTTATCATCCACCCTTTCTACTACATAGAAGCTTCACGTATGAATTAATATTTGTAAATCCCATACTCAGAACAGGGCATGTTAATTTTCAAGGCCATAACGAAATTGTTTCTTCTGAGTGACAGAAAACACAGTACAAAATATGACAATAAGTAACCAACTTCAGTATATTTTTCAGGAAGCACAAATAAGAAAATAATTCATTAATCCCTTATCCTAAATTTAAAATAAACTTTTGGTTGCATTAAACTGAATGTTCCCATTCAACCTAGGTCCACTTCAAGTTTTCACAGATGAAGAACTCAACAAAAGATACAAAGGGTACAAACCAAGGCCACAGTGCATCATATGGCAGATCTAACCAACCGACCTAATGATGATCAAGTACAAGCACTTGAGAGGACTTGAATCCACATCTTTGGCACATCATCTTCAATTAGACATAATTTTTTTGTATACTTAACCTCAAATACATATTGGAATAAAAGTTAAAGTGAATCCTAACATGCTATACCTAAAGGATCAATAGTTGGCACATATCAATAAAGTATCACATATTTTCCAGTGGTGGAAGAAAATAGAATTCAGTAATCATAAAATTCTGGTCAACTCATTTTTAAACTGCTCCCTAAGATTTTAACTTTTATACCAAGGTTTATGCCAAGTGTTTGAGACTGTTATAGTGAGGTTTAGCAAAAACATGCAAAGCTGCTATTCTAGGACCTTGATGTCCAACCGTCTAATGCATGACTGGGGGACCTGAAAAGATAGACAAGAAAAGATAAAACTAAGAACGATAACACACTCCATCAAAAAGTTTCACCAACCTTCTGTTTCATCATCAGCTGATAATATATACTCCCATATAATTTCACTGTCACTAGGTTTCACTACACCATCTTTTAAACGGCACTCCATCACAGACTCCCCCCACCAACTCATATTTTTCAACATCAAAATAATTGAGAGGTTCTTTGGGACTTCCATTGCAGTACTTAGCTAGCCAATGATCTTTCATCGATTTCGGACACTCCTTTGAAGCATCCTCAGAAAGATCAGCAAGTCCTCTTTTGAGAATAATAGTCGCATGCTTGATGCTACCAGATGAAGCAGAAGAAACAAACAAAAATAAAGAGACGTAAAAATGAATGAACCAACAATTTAAGAAAAAAAAATAAAGACAACAGAATACCTGCAACACTGCAGTTATAAGGTGCTACTCCGTTAATTCTACATTGTTAATCAAATGAAATATCATTATAATAAAATTTGAATATACCTAAGGCTCTGACGAGGAAATTTATTAGCTAGAATGCAATGTGCTGCTTTGCGCATTGACTTGCTGACATCCAGGGTGCAATCGATAATTGCTTGTGAGTTTGCATCTGACGGGGGCAATGATTACACAATTGTCTTGTGAACCTCCTGCAATAATGCAATTGTTGGGCATTCAAGAAATTTGCTTTCTCCGTCTCTAAAAACTGCTGCACTTGGTGTCCATAGGTTAAATATCGAATTAAAGTTAAATCTCTGTCGTTATGACATAATCATGTTCCATCTTTTTGTGAATAATATATCACCTCCTTGGCCATCCATAGGAAAGAAAAAAAAATTAAAAAAAAATTGCAAACCGGTATGAGAATATGATTAAAATGTAGTTGCCCTACCATCTTTCCTGAAGGCTTTTGCGGGTCAAATTAATGTCTTGAATGGGGCGATCGTGGAAGGGCAATGGATCAAATGTTAGTACTACAAACTTGAAACAGTGTTAATTCGTGAAATCATATAATATATTCCCATGCCATATTTAAATAAAATTACTAAAATACTTGTATTCATTCGAGCTAGTTGAGCACACTTACCGCGCATCACTCGAGGGGAAGCACCACCAGGAATAAATCAAGATTGTCGCTATTGTCGGAATCATTCACAAAGCGTGAAAGAGACCGGATAGTAAACATACAAATAACAGGAACCTTGCCCCGACCCGCACTTTCAAGCATTCTGTAACCTCATGGCAGACCTCATCGCATTATAATCTAGAAACAAAAAATGAAAATGAATGAACAAAAATCATGAAATGATGGTAAAAAATGAGACTAGTTAGTGCAAACTCTGTTTTTTTTGAAAAAAAAACAAACCCCTCTTCCAAATGCACCACGAACATCGCCAATTGAAAAGCCTTTCAGTAACCAAAAAAAATACACCAGAAATTATCTGGCAAGCTAAAAACCTGATGGTCTTGTTGGCAGTCAAGACAGCAACTAAGAGAAGCTTGAAGAAATCCTCTAGAAATTCACCGTTATTCGTGCCAGCAAAGGCGGAGACAAATCTTACCAAGCGTTCGGCCGAGGCTGTGCGGCGCTGGACCGTAAAAAGAGGGGTTATGGTTTTTAAGAAGGCGGACGAGAATTGGGCCCTAGATGATCTAAAACAGCCCCGAGTTCTTTGAGCTTCTGGTTTTGTGTAGCATTCGATGCTCCCGTTTCTTCCAGAATTTTACCTATAATCTGAAGCAATTGTTTCTCTCTCCTTTAGTTCTCGCCATTTCTATCCTTCTCGTGGATTTGAATAAGCATTTTGGATTTGAAATCGAGCGGGAGCGTTTAGTATTTTATGGGCGAGCATTGTCCTGGCCCAATAAGACCCAACTTGGTAAAATAAAAAATAAAAAAGTGATGCGAAGATCACCACACTTGTATCTGATTACCCCTCGCTAACAATCCCTTTGGTTGGTAGCCAGCCACCCACCCACCTAGTGCTTGACGTGGGAGTTGGAAGTTCCCCTTCTTTGGTTGGTGGCTGACTAGCTGGCTCTCCTTTCCCACCTATTTTCCACTCACGTGGGAAGGGTTTCCAGTTTGACTCTCATCTCCCGATGTGGGAAGGAGAGTTATTTTCGCTCATTTATTATAAGCCACCAAAATATCCTCAATGCACAAGGCAAAAAAAAGTTGTGAAAGTATTTTTTGTTTTTTCTTATTTGAAAGTAGACATTTTTTTATTCTCCAACATGGGCATTCAGACAGTGTTACAGTTAAATTTGACGATAGACAGACACTACATTGTTTCTTAAAAATCGGAAAAGAGCAAAACTAATAAACAGGCGGCGGGCGTCGGAAGAGCCACGTGGCTGAGGGCCAAGCTATTTAAGGGTCAATTATCACATTGTGAGGAGGCTCTAAATATCAATATCAAGCTATTTAAGCTATATAAATTTGTCCAGTTTTGTTATGAATCTCATTGTGTATTACAGGGAGTATATTGATGAAAATAGGTATACTCTAAATATCAATTTAATAATTGTAGTAATCTAAATGCGTTCGTTGCATACCCTTTTCAAATATTCCCTTGATCTGTTTACCAGTATTCCTTGCAAAATTAACCATTCATTCCATACTAGAGAAGAGGGATAGCGATGGGTACTTGGATTCGAAGCATCATTGTACCTTTGTTCCCTGCAATAATTGCTTGGCACCGAAATCGCTTCTGGTCCTAAAACAATGGATTTGGATGAAGATGCTTGTGAATTTATTCTTGCGGCATAGGTTCTTGAAATTCTACGGTTATTACCCATAAGTGTTTGTTGTAATGCTCCAATGAAAATTTCTTTGTTAAAATCATCGGTCATCCGGAGAGAAACAAAAAGTCTGCTACCAAGTTGGAACAAGATGCGATCGCGATGGGCCAATGGAGAGATTACTGGGACAGGATAGCAAATGGCCAAATTACATACCCAATGGAAAAGACTGTCCTTTTGTGCAATTGTCCTCGTCAACTGTCTCGATGACTTTTCTCATCAACAAGGCCATTAGCACAGCGCCCAAAAAAGAAAAATATTCCTTCCCTTTTCTTCTTTTTTTTAATTAAAAAATAGAAAATTCAAATATATTATCTTCTTTGTTCAATTAAATTAAGACTTCGTTTTGGTAGTAAGATGGTACATAATATTAAGGCCAGAATAGGTGTTATAAACTATTATTAAATAATAAGTAAAACACAAGTGACTCTCATTAAAAATTAATATAATTAATTATTTTTTAATCTTATTTTACAATATAATAACAGTAATCACAAATAAAAATTTTTAAAATTTTTATTTATAAAAGAATACTAATTTTATTTAAAAGATTAAAAACGAAAGTCATATTAAATATGAAGATGACTAATCCCTTAACGAGAGAGACGGGGGTGATGGTTCTAATCATGCCAATACTTGGAAAAAAAAATACTACGACCTTGAAATTTTGCGTAGCTTAGAATTATTTGCACCTACAAGTTTGGTAAATGCATGTTGGAGTAGGTAGGAAGGAACGGGTAGATTTCTTGTATGATAGTTGCTTAGCCCCAAACAGCCACAGAATAATATATACATGTCATTATCTCGGCCAGCTGGCTTATGAAGTTACTCCCTGTGTGTGTATTATTGCATCTTCAGCAAACAATATAAAAAATATACATATTTTTTTATAATTACAAAAATAACTCCGATGCTTAAATAAAAATAATTAATATTATTATTTATAATAATATCAAATATTAGCGTCCATATATTATTTATTTATTATTACATTTGTTACATTGACCTCTCGTTAATTTTTTTTTAATATATGTATAATTTTATTTTAACATAAAATATAATATTTGTTAATAAATAATTTGAAATAGATAAATTTGTATTTTTATAAAAAAATTTTATGAATTAAATAATTTTAATATATTAATCGTGATGATGAGATAATAAGAATATATTATTTAAATTATTTTTTTAAATAATAAAAATGAAACTTTTAAATAAGATTAATAAAAAGTGAATTTAGGTGTTGGCATTGATTCCAAACAGGAGGCCATTAATATTTTGGGTACATACATCATGACATGACATGTTGTTGTCATAAAATTATAAACTCAAACGCATTAAAAATGCCGATCACAATAACTATTGTACGATCTCAAGTACATTAATTAATAGAATAAAATAAAGTAACGAAAAAAAGTTAATAAAAATTTTTATAAATTTTTTTATTATATTAATTAAATAATAAAAATTTTAATTTATTATTAATAAATATATTTTTAAATTTTTGTTACATGTAATGTAATAAAATTATTTAATTTAAATTTTTTTTTATCTCAATAAATAAATAAATAGTCTCCCATCTTCAACTGTTAGTTTTGGCCAAAGAGTCAAGCATTTAAAATCATTATTATTACCGTAAATATTTTACTTATTTGAAAAATAAAATTACTTTGTGCGCGTATCCGCGGGTGCGGAACAATAATATTATATTAAATATGATAATTATTATCTGTGCGCGCATTTACCAAGTGGGAGATTTTGCTTTTATTTACTTTAATAAAAAAATAGATATAAAATTTAAAATAAATAAACAATAACTTAATCCTTTTAAATTTGTTTAAGATCACATTTAAAAAATAAAAAAATATTAATTTAAAATATATACCTTTTTAAATTCCAAATTTTTTGGTTTAAATTAAGAAAAGTCAATTAAAAGTTGGTGGTTATGGGATGGGAAAGCTCAAATATGCTTTGAAACTTTAGACCAAATAGTGAGAGTAATTTGCCTTACACGCAAGAGAAGGGTAGATAATTTGAAAGCAAACATGTCAAATTTCAAACTTTGAATCGAATCACATGACATCCTTGACTTTGTCATTAGTGCTTTTTAGTTCGTGAATCTCGTGGCCTATTAAGGCAATTACACAAGGATGAGAACAAAAGTTAAGTAAAGCTTGCTTTACCTTTGATTTTAACTTTGAGAAAAAAGCTTTGGGTTCTTATTGGTACGACTAATTCAATCATGCCAATTTTAGATCAAAAGTTTGGTACACAAATGGGAGCAGTTTGAATTGTTTAATTCATCGCATATACAATGAACTTGAGATGACAACCTACAATTCAATTACAAATAATAGGGTGAATTTGTGGGTGGCATTTTTTATTTTTTAAAATTTAATAAAACGGATGGGCAAGTTTAACGGTACATTCGGCGATGTTAGCTCTTGTCGGCCTCCTGATTTTGCCACCTCATCCCTTCATTCGAGGAAAGGATTAAGGTAAACCCGCGACGGCGTCATGTGCGTGTATTTCAAATTTCTGATGAATAACAGCTATTAGCCGGTAACTTTCATCCGCTTTAGGGTGAAAATTTCACTTCACGCACTAATATGGCGCGTGATAATGCTTTCTATTGTTGCGTTTTGGAGAAATTAAAAATAAATTCAATAGATTGAGTTTTTATCTGATTGCGAGTTTGAAGGCCGTGTGGGCCCGCCTACGAGAGAATCCAAACCGCATCTGATCGTTGAATTTTCAACTACGACGACACGTGGAGGTAAGTACCATGATCTGACCAAAACCTGGCACCACGTCCTCCTCCGTACAAGCGCATGCCACTTCCTCGACCGCTTCAGTATCTCTAAGTCTAAAAACTATTTTTCATACGCGCGCATATATATATATATATATATATATAAAAATTTAAATGACATTAAAAATAAAATTAATAAGAATGGTATATTGTAATTTTTTATTATTCTTTTTACAATTATAAATAAATAAAAAATTTCTATTTAATCTATTTTATTTTATGGAGCTAAAATATATTTTCCAACACATTTTTATTTGATAAGTCATGAAAAATAACTCAATTTATAAATTAATATTTACTTTTATATACTCTCGTAAACGTGTAAATAATTTTTTATTTTATATTTTATTAAAAATTAAAATTAAAAATAACAATAACTTATCAAATTGAAAAAATTAAATGAGTAAATTTAATATTATTTGATACCAATTAAATTTATATTCTCAAAAAAGTAAAAAATTAAGTGATAAAGATTTTGTAGAATCTTCTAAAATATTAAATGATAAATAAAAATTAGATGATAAATAAAAAAAATTATAATTATAATTAAATTAGACGTGCAAGAATAAGAGAGTTCTAATCAATTAAAATTGTAAAAATAATATAAATTTTACCTAATTAAATTAAATAATTAAAATATATTTATGATATCATGGTATTTTACAGCAAAGTTTTATTTTATTTTATTTAATATTTTTTAAAATAAACTTATTTATTAAAAAAATACTGAAATTAATTTTTTAAATTATTATAATTACGATTCGATTTCAATTTTTTTAATTAATTAATATTATTTTTTAAATCGTTTAAACAATTTGTAGGGCCCGATGGAACGAGTCAAGGAGAAATTTTCCACCTACAAGAGAAATTATTGTCACTTTTTAGTTAGACATAAAATATAATTAAAAAAGAATGACCGGCAGGGCCGTTAACCAGTTAGCCGGTCTTACAACGTGGACCTTCTGATAAGATTCTGTCACGAGCAATCTACTCCCCCGGTTCAGATACTGCGACAGTGCCCCTACTAATTATATTTTGTTCAATACAAATATTTAACCTGCAATTTTCCTCATTTAATTAATTATCAGCAATTTTTTTTTATCTTATTTTTATTTTATTTGTCAGGTAGTCATCAATAAATTAGAATCCTTGCGCATCCTAAACACCGTGAACCGCCCTATAAAGCGGAGCCAACGAGAGTCGCCTTTGTTCACGTCTCTGCATCGAAAATTGCTGTTGAAGCAGACCAGAAGTGAGAAAGATCCCCGTTTCAATTCGCAAGAGTTCAGTGAGATATGTCGCTGCTTTCAGATCTCCTCAACCTTAACCTATCAGAGTCCACTGACAAAATCATCGCTGAGTACATATGGTTCGTCTTTTGTTATCGTCTGTTGTGTTTTCTCAGCACTTGTTTGTTTGCGTATTTGTGCTTGTAACCATGCTTTTGTTAGTGGGTGAGTTCTGTTTTTGTGTTTCGTTTATCTGATCGGGTGAGTTCTGTTTTTGTCTATTTTTGATGTGATCTAGTCGCTTTGGTGTAACATCTCCGTTGTGTGTGTTTGTTCTTGTAACTAAAAGTTTTTTGATTTTCTGACATGTTTTGTGACATATGCTACTTGATAACGGTTTTTATCTGTGTGATTATTTTCTTTGATCTTTAATCTGCCTTTCTATATTCTTAGCTGCTTCGGTGCAACATCTCTGTTGTGTGTGTATGCGTGTCTGTGTGTTTTCTTGTAGCTAAAAGTTTTTTGATTTTCTTATATATGCGACTTGCCAGCAGTTTTTATCTGTGTGATTATTTTCTTTGATCTTTAATCTGTCTTTCTGTATTCTTTTTGGTTGGTTTGTTTTGTTATTTTCTGGATCCATTTATTATGCTGAGAAAATTGAGGCGCAGTAGGAATTTTGTGGTTTACTATATTGTACAGATGCAAGGAATTGCTATAGGCGCTGTTTTGCTGTAATTTTTTTTCTGTTACTTAAATAGGAAGTTTTTTTTTCTTTTATTTAGTTTCGCTTCTAACGTTCCCTATCTATTGCTGATTCCTTCATACTATTAATCTGAATACTCTTGTTTTCTGATCTTCTATATATGAGCAGTCTATAGTTTGTCTCAATCATTTTCTTCTGCGAAGTTTCTTTTTTAAACTGCTGCGTGCTCAGCTTGGATTTTTCTATATGGGTATGCTCTGCCTTGGGTTGTTGGCGATTAATGTATACTCCCATATACTAATTTCATTTTTGTTTTGTTTTTAATTTCTTGAATAGGATCGGCGGATCTGGTATGGACCTCAGGAGCAAAGCAAGGGTAATGAACTTTCTATTTGGAGAAAAGTAAAAGCCTTTGTTATATTTATCTCTAAAGTTTCGGTTTCTAATTTGCTTTACTCTTTTTGGGTTTGGTAATATAGACTCTTAATGGACCTGTTAGCGATCCTTCCAAGCTTCCCAAGTGGAATTATGATGGATCCAGTACAGGTCAAGCTCCTGGAGAAGATAGTGAAGTGATCCTATAGTATGTGTTTGCATTATTTCTGCTTTCTGTTCTTATTTTTATTCTTAATATCTCTGTTCTGCAGCTTTACTTTTTTTTAGTCAAAATTATATAGTTCAAATATTTGATGTGATCTGACTTTTTTTTGTGTGTTAATGCAATCACAGTCCTCAAGCTATTTTCAGGGATCCATTCAGGAGGGGCAACAATATTCTTGTGAGTTCTATTTGTGCACTATTTTAGTATCCATTTATTTTATCAGAGTTATTATCTTAGTTTCCTTTGATGAAATTGACCTTTTTGGTTGGACTGTTAATGGACTTAGGTTATGTGTGATGCTTACACTCCAGCTGGAGTACCAATTCCAACAAACAAAAGGCATAATGCTGCCAAGATATTCAACCATCCTGATGTTGCTGCTGAAGAACCCTGGTATTTCTTTCTCATGCAAAATGATTGTACTTTTGATTAATATCTTTCTGATTAGTAATTGTTTATATACCTGTTATGTATTTTTCTCTTGAACTATTTGATTCACTTGCTACGTAATGTGGTAAAATAGGTATGGTATTGAGCAGGAATACACCTTGTTGCAGAAAGATGTGAAATGGCCCCTTGGGTGGCCCGTTGGGGGTTTTCCTGGGCCTCAGGTTTTTTTCATCTTCCTATCTTCACACTGCAGTTACTTGATCGTCGCAATTTCTTTTGGTTTTGTTCTATCATGCATTGGCATAATATTTCTTTAACAAGCTTCTTTCCTATTTAATTATGTTGAAATTCATGCTGTCTTTGTCTTTAGCAGCCCTAAATTCCTTTTCCCCTATTTTTTTTCATGTTTAAACTTTAGCTAAACTTTTCTTGAATATGATAGTTTAACTTCTGTTATTTTAATATTTGATGATTTTTTTTTATTTATTTCTTATGATTAGATTTGTGATTGAATATTACGATGTGGCTTTACAGGGACCATACTACTGTGGTGTTGGTGCGGACAAAGCTTGGGGGCGTGATATTGTCAACTCTCACTATAAGGCCTGTCTATATGCAGGAATTAATATTAGTGGCATCAATGGAGAAGTCATGCCAGGGCAGGTAAGTTATCAAAATTTTACTTCTTTTCCTGGTTTATTTCATATTTTTTACATGGCTAGTAGTTAAATATAGTTTGTATTAATTATTGATTCTTCATATTATATATAGTGGGAGTTCCAAGTTGGTCCGGCTGTTGGAATCTCTGCTGGAGATGAGTTGTGGGTTGCTCGTTACATTTTGGAGGTAATCTGGCATATACTCAATTCTTTAAAGAAGCTACTTCTATAACTATTCCCACCATCTACAAAAGATTTTGAAGTGTTCTTAATGCCAACATTTCAATTAACAGAGGATCACAGAGATTGCTGATGTTGTGCTCAGCTTTGATCCCAAGCCAATTCAGGTCACTTTTTCCTCATGGTTGCTATTTTTTTTCTCCTTTGGCATATTATATCCCTCTTCTCTTGATTTCACAGAGAATTTGATATTGATTCATTGTTTTATAATTTGTTGACTTGCATATTGATTCCATTTTCTATTATGATTGTTTTCCTATCAGGGTGATTGGAATGGTGCTGGTGCACACTCAAATTACAGGTTATTTATAAGCAGTACCGTTCTTTATAGGATCAGTCATATAAAGTTTTGTATCCTCAATTCCTTTTTCATAATGTTTCAGCACCAAGTCCATGAGGAATGATGGAGGCTATGAGGTTATTAAGAAAGCAATCGAGAAGCTTGGACTGAGGCACAAGGAGCACATTGCTGCTTATGGTGAAGGCAATGAGCGTCGTCTCACTGGTCGTCACGAAACAGCTGACATCAACTCTTTCTTATGGGTATAAAGAAATGAAACTTCACTTTTCAATATTTCACTCTTTCACAACAGACTGCATGTTTTGACTGTGTTAACTTATGAAGTGTCTTTTTCTAGTGTCAAATATTGTGGTTCATTTTGTTTCTTTTCTGTCATGGACAGGGTGTTGCAAACCGTGGGGCATCCATCCGTGTTGGCCGAGACACTGAAAAAGAAGGAAAAGGCTATTTTGAAGACAGGAGGCCCGCTTCAAACATGGATCCATATGTGGTCACATCTATGATTGCAGAAACCACCATTCTCTGGAAACCATGAGTGCTACTATAGCAAAGCAACATTTGATACCGTTTGCTGGAATTCTTATGTTTGACTGGCTTCCTTTAATCGGTTTTCATTAGTATAGTAGTTTGTTTGTCATGTTGATTGTTCTGCCCTTTGTATTTGAAGAAGCAGCAGGGTGGGTTCATTGCTTAACTGCTATCTATTGGGTTGAATAATATGAACATTTGTTGTTAAATAACAAACAATATAAAAGGGCAGATTCCTATTTTTTAAAACTTTTGCTGTCGTCATCTTCGGTAATTTTCCTCTGCTAAGTACATAATGTTATTCTATACAACGATGGTTAGGTTTGTCGTCAGTATCATACCAAGTCTCTGACATAACAATTAAGTAGTAGATGGAATTGGAGCAGTTGCGGTTTAGATTTTAAAGAATAGCAAACCCACTTCGGTCAGCGTCTGAACGATTGATTTGAACAGCAAAGGAGAAGATCTGAATGCCTACTGAAGAAATTTAATCTTATTTGCAGCGTGGGTTTGCCAGCATTTTCAGCATATCAGCTAGTGAATATAAACTAAACTCTTCTTAAATTCTGGTGTTAGCAGTGTCTGCAATAAGATACTTATTTAGCGTAGTATTTGGTGTTTCTGCTCTTCTTATTCCAAAGCAAGAGGTGTATAATTGTTCCATTGACATAGGTGTGAAGGCTAAACATTTGAGGATTCTTTCTCATAGGCACATGGTACAAGACTTTTCTTTTATCCAATACAATTAATCAAAAATAGAATGCCGAGAACAGCAAAAAAAAAGGAAAGGGAAATACTGGCAGACTCCTCCACTTCACTACTGAGCATAATCAACAAATGCAAGATGCATAGATGAAACCATTACGCATGGATCCCATCAAATCGAGTGTCCACACGAAGACCATGTAAAGTCAACAAGTACTTCATAGCGAAATCACTGCACAAAGAACCACCAGGATACGTGCACTTGTATGAAAGCAACATGAAATGCAGAGACGAGCCTTCTATTAATTCAGTGACAAGGATGAGTTTCGTTTTATAAAAAAATAAAAAATAAAAATTAATACAGTAAAGAATTAAATACACAATTATTCATAGAAATTTATTTTGGAAACAGATTCTCTCAATAACCACGCTGTTAATAGTCGTGTGTCTGTAAACATAATGGGGTGCATATAAATCTCACCTTATAGAATATAAGCGACTTTTTAATGTTTGTATTCCTAGCAATTGATTGATTTGAAAACGATACCATCTACCTATAAGTGCTACAAGACAGATAGGACTGAATAAAATCATGTTTTCAGTAAGTAAGATACAAGAGAATTGGTAAACATATCCGAGACACGGCACTCCACTGACCCCGACTGATCTAAGCATAATCAACAAATGTCAATGCTATGCATAAATGAAACCATTAATTAGAATCCTGAACACTTGCGGGTAAAATTATGTCCACTCAGCATGCATTATCATCACATCTTATAGTGACAAATCACGATAAACTAAAATGAAGCATGCAGAATAATGTCTGGATAGCACATCTGTCAAGATATATGCGACTAGTTCAAGCTCATGCTTTGGCCCCTTTTCTCTCTTTATAAAAAACTGTTGGAATCATTTCGTCACAATTGCTGCAATATGATACTGCTTGTTACAAATGCGGGAGGAAAATTTGGCTAGTTATTTATGAAGCTGAAAATGCACTTTTTGAATGCATTTCTGCTTACAAAAAGGTGACATTGCATTTGATGACCTCTCAAATGTGTCGTGCGATTTCTTGGTAGGTTGATCTAGTCTTGATCATTTTTAAGTACTTATTTGTGTTAGCAGGCAGCAAGGTGAAAGGTGACTATCATTGGTGAATAACCCTGGTGTTGCATCACACTTGGCTTATGTTATTAACTTTTATAACCAACCTCTTGGCAAAACAAAACATACATACATAAATAAATAAATAGAATTTGTAGTAGTTAATGAATTAAGTTTATAGTCACCGATATTAAATAAAAAGTTTCGTACTATTTTATATTTTAAATACATACAATAATAACAAAATAATTTATTCATGTTATTTTGTAACATTGAAAATATACTTTTAATCGTAATATTATTGTTAAATTTTTTAAAAATTTATACAAAATATAACGAATTAAAAATATGAAATTTGAATATTTATTTTTATATTATATTTTTAAAATAAAATATCAACGTTCATTTTAATTTAATAGTCTCTTAAATTTTAAATGAATTTTATTTTGTATTTATAATAACATTTAAGTTTAAAATTTTACTTTTTAATTTTTAAAATACTAAAATATGTGTAAATTACCTACCTCAATTTAAATGAAATAATTTCTTCTAAGTATTCAGCCATTTCTCTTTATTTCGCTATTATTATTTAATATCATTTTATAAAATTCAATGCATAATTATTAAAATAAACTTATAACTTATATTATTTATATTAAAATACAAATAAATCTCAAACTTACAATTGAGTTAGTTCAGAAAATTCTATAATTTCGAATTTTTAAAATAAAAATTATTAAAAATAATAAATTATAAAAAGGTCCTCAAAATATGAGTAATTACAAAAGCATTTCAAAAATATTTACAATCCAAGCCTATAATTTTAAAATTTATAATCATACTCTAAATTATAATAAATTCTATTATCATTCAAAAATGCATAATTATTTACAAATAGACCCTCTTAATTTACATAATAATATAAAATTTTATTTTTTAAAAATATTTTAATCCCTAATTGAAATTACAACTACTTTTATCCAATTTTCAAAAATTTTAAAGAAATTTTTCAAGTAAACTATTACAATCAATCTAAAAATCTATTGATTATAAGTGCAAGAACTTGAAATAATTAATTTTAACTTTTAATCTATCAAAATAAAATCTACCTATTCCATCCAATTTTCAACATTTTTATATTAAATATGAATATATGTTTTTTTTCAAAATAAAGTAAAGGCAAGATATTACCTTAAAATTTTCTTCCTTTATTTCTAAATTTCTTATCTCTCTCCTTCTCCTTTTTCTTTCTTCCTTTTCTCCTTCTTCCTCTTTGCTTTCTTCATGGAGCTTCTCCAATCTTTTCTTAATTTCTTGATTTGAAATAAAGTTTATCTATTTACTTAAATACATGACTATATGAGCTAAAAACATAAACAAAAAATGGGCTTAATTTTTTTTTCTTTATATTGGATTATAAAAAGAATTTAAACTAAAAAGCAAATTGATAGACTTGAGTATTACAATTTGATACTTATTTCACATTAACGGTTTAGGATAAACCCATCAAGAATTCAATTCAATTTGATTCATCCATAAACTTAAATATGTTAATATTGTTTTCTGTTTAAAAGCAACAATGTATATCAAATAATAATTTTACACTACTCAAAATTGTAGAAAAGAATTTGAGTTCAATCAATTAACATGCATATGTCAATGTCAAGTTTATTAACTAAGCATTCGTTAATGGGTGCCAACCAAATGTTCAAAAGCCATCAAACTTTAACAACTAAAGATAGTTAACTGTATTGTATATTGTATAATTTGCATAATTTCATAGATAAATGTAAATACTTCCAATCTTAAATTGATACTATATCAAAACACACAGAGAGCAAGCCTTCTCGAAGTGGGCAATTTTAAAAGATACAATATGAGGAAAAACGTTCAGAACCAAAGCTAGCTCTATGCAGCTAAAAGGAAAGAGTGTTCGTGGATTATAAAAACTCTCCTTAATTAGGGTTTGTATGGGGAGGGTTGTGTTTGGATGCTTTCTATTTTTACGTAAAACTACCAAAAATATCTGCCATGCTTGCTCTTCGTGATGAGGGAAGATTGTTAATTATGCTTATGCCCTTAATCCTATTTAATATAGGAGTCTTATTTAGCATTAACTACATGGTTTAATGGTTAGATGGAATTATTCATTACTAAAGTATGTGTAGAGAAGAAATTCAATTGATTAAAGCAAGATAATTCGTAATGCAATTAATGACAATCTTATATTTTGCAGGAAATTAATTAGGCCAAAGATATATGCCCTTTTATACGAACAACAATATTCTCATTCAGATAGAAAGTTTCAACAACCGAACAATTGAATCAAAGAAAGAACTTATTAACATCCAAAGGGAGAACAACTTAAATCATGCAGGAAATCTAAGTAGGTATTATTCAGGGCCGGAAAGCAATTGAAAGAGAAGCAATGAATAAATCAACGAAGTCTTCTAGCTTCTCTTTCACTTTCAAGGAGGGTGAGAATATCACCAACACGGACAGGTCCCTTGACATTCCTAGTAATCTGACGCTTTGTATCCTCCATAAACTGAACTCTAACCTGAGTCACCTGCCCTCTTGATCCTGTCCTCCCAATCACCTTTGTCACCGTCGCCTTCTTCAGTCCTCCGGAATCCATTTTCACACCGCTAATTAAACCATTTAAAAAAAAATTACTAGAAGGTTAAAAGAACCCAATTCTAAACCAAGTTTGTTGTTATTATTTTGAAATGATATCTAATTTTCTTGATGAAATGATAAAAGATATCTCTTTCATGAATGCATGCAAAACACCATGGAATAACCTCTATGCACTGATCAGTAATATTATGGAAATATATTTCGAAATATGATAATAAAAAATTACTGAGGATTCGAATCATAACAATCAAATAAAGAAAATCATGACATGTATGGAATCAAGACTTAGATCTACGTCTAATAATGCAAATCATTGAAGCAAAAATACAAAAGAAGTAGGGAATTGAACCCCTAAAAACCAATACTGATAGACATTATAAAAAGAGAAACAGAAACTAGATCACTTGTCAGCGGGAAGATCAAAAGAATTCAAGCACTTTTTTCACAAAGAATGTGGATGAATAACTAAGTAGTTAACAGAAGTAACCCTAGTCTGGAGTTGAAACAAACCTTTGTGTTTGCTTCGAGAGCAAAGAAGGTTAGGATTTGTCTTTTACTCTTTGTTTTCTTTCTTATTGAGAGATTAAGTCAAGAGCAAAGGAGGGTTAGGATTTGTTTTTAACTCTTTGTTTTCTTTCTTATTGAGAGATTAATCTCTCAATAAGAAAGAAAACAAAGAATGAAGTACATTTAGATTTAGGGTTTGAGAGATTTAGACTGACTGTGCCTGGAAGTTTTGCAATGACGAAGATACCCCATAAGGAAAAAATAAAATCTCCAAAATAGTGTTACTATTTGTTTTCTACCGAATAACTACTGGCTCAACAAATGATTGGCCCTTCAGCCATGGAAGAAAGATCAGTTCGATGATATTGTGATTTTTAAAATAATTAGAGTGTGTTTTAAAAACAATGAGTGAATCTTTAAAGTGTGTTGTGAGTGTAAATAATTATTAAAATAGATAATAAATGGATAATACATATTCATAATAAGATTGAATGATTTGTTTTAACATATATTTGGGTTGGTATAATTTGTGTTAAGATAATTATGCAAATATATTAAATAATAAAACATTAATTTTCACATCTAATTTGGTGTGAAGGAGGATGCTTGAGTCAAAAATAATATTAAAAATGTTACAAAAAAGTCCATTCAAATTGAAATCACTTTTAACCATTTCATAGTGTCTTGCTATGGGAATTGAAGTTTGAAAAATAAAACCTCAAAACAACCGTTTTGTCTGCTGGAACTTGTATGCTTAATCAGTTTCTTGTTTACTTAATTACCACGCAATCTAACTGTAAATATGGTAATCGGTTAACCTGGTTTTATGAGAATGCCACATCAACTGACATCAATTGAGGGAGGGGGAAAAAAAAAGACACAAAACCCTTGCATGTTGAGAAGTGTTTACTTTTTGAGGAAAACGAGTTAACTTCGCATGTTACTTGCTATCAAGAGAGATTGTTCTGATGGGTATGGTAATTGCAGCTTCAGTGCTTGTTACTGCTCTTACTCTATCGACAGCAGTTCATAAGTAGTGGCAGGGAACTTAAAACAAAGTTGTTTCGTCCCAAATGTGTCAAAGAAATTGTACTCTACTCATCCCAGCGCAGCGCCGGTGAATTGTAGCATGTCATGAGTAAAGGCGACAACAGAAGAAAGTAATCTGATCAGCTTACACGGCCCAAGCCAAAATAATGGAAAGTGCAAGAAAAATGGATCACCATGTTGTACAAAAATATTTAGAAGTCAGGAGGTCATGTTACAAAGGTGAATACAGAGAAAGATTGCCAAGAAGCAGAGAGCTAACTGCACATAGACATCACAATGACTTCGTTCTGGTTGCAAGAATGGGCGCGACCGCGGGCGCGGGAAGAACCAAATCAAGTTACATGCATTTCAGCTTCTGCTTCCCTCTTTTGCCAAAAGCGAAAAATAGCAGCTGTAATTTGTGATGTAACTCATTAAGCCATATCTCTTGACTGCCCTTTCTTTGAATGGATATCAGTCAAAAATAATGATTCATCACTATCAACCAATCTAAGGTTTGGAGACAAAATGTAACCAAGTCACTGATGAAATTTATTTTGTAACCAAAACTTTTGATTTAAGAAAAGCCAAGCGCTTTTTTGTCAGATTTATTTTCTCTTCTGCTTCTGCTGCTTTTTCTCGAACCCCATGAACAACATCCTCTGGAGCTTTCTCTACGAACTACAGAGAGAAACAGAGCTCAAAGATATGGCAGTCAGGCAAAAGCATGCAAACACCATAAAATGAACGAACTATACACTATCTAGGCAAAGGGATCTACCAGTTGATGCATTCAATCAAGAAATCAAGAAGATGTGCAACAAAAACACACACACACACATATATATATATCTTGCTTGGGCTAATTAAGTGAATCTAACAATCTCCGCAGGATGAATGTGTTTCAGCAGCCCATCTTTAGAAAGAAACAAACCAATAGATCTTTGTTTGTCTAAATTTGCCAATGAACTTCAACAGCATGTCAGAGTGCCAGAGCAGAATCCTACCGCTTTTAAAATTTCTTAGCTACACAACTCTTATATAGAACTCTTGTAGCAAATACAATCACTTGTTAATAAGCTCCTCTACAAACATGTTCTACTGTATGAGCTTAAAGGTTTGTGCATGCAAACTAAATGTTCTCTAATGTTTGTGCATCTGCATTTCTTCCAAACACCACCCAAATTTGATGCCCTAGATGTGCATAACTACAATATAATAGTGGACAACTTTGTACTGATACATTGTGGCACCAACATGGATATGAGGATGCATTCACAGCTGCAAGTGATTATTTAATGCTTTTCAAATTTGTGATCTTAAACCATTTAAACAGTTTTTGAGTTCAATACAGAATATAGAAACTTATCCCAAAAAAATTTAAAAAGAAAAATACAGAATATGGAAACTAAACCAATTGAGATATAGAAATCAAGAAGAAAGTTGTGTTTTTTTCCTTCGTCATTTTTCAACTTCTTGAGCAGACACACATGATGAGAATATCTTTTTCATTTATTACTTAACAAAATGATATTATTTTTCTAAACATGAACTTGAAAGCTTTTTTTACCTTTAAAAAAGAAAACTTGTAACAACGTAAAACATTGATGACTTTTAAACTTTTTCCTCCTCTCTGCTAAAATGAAACACTTTATTTATAAATTGTTCCATGATGTTTATTTAGAGTTTTATTGCATCTGTAAATTAGAAATCCATCTATCATTGACTGGTTTTCCAAAAAAGGAGCATAGAAATTCAGATGTGAATGCATCATTGGGACCTGATTTTGCAGAATCTAAAAGAGCTGAATCAATACCTAATCTTGAATTCTTAACTCCACATTTCAGGTGCCCCTAAACTCAAGATTCTGGCTTCACTAGTGTATGCATGTGTTTGTGCAAACTATTTGCAAAGGAAGAGTAAACAAAATCATACCTTGGGGGAACTGAGGCGAGCTACAAGTCCATCATACTCCGACTGCATCTTGGAAAGGCGTTTGGAAAGGCGCTGGACTTCAGCAGAAATATCTACCATATCAGCAAGAGGGAGATATGCCTCTAGTCCTTCACCAGCAACAAGGTGGACTGATTGATTTGCATCTCCTGAAGTATGGTGGCATTTACATCATGAGACAGTTAAACATCCAGTCATAATCTCTAGAAAAGAGCCAGAAGCAAACAGATTTTGGTGCTAAACATACCCGGAGGAGATTCTGCAAAATGTACATTTAGTAAATCCAGCCTGGACAGAAGAGCTAAAACCTCCTTCTCTTTCTGCATGAAATAGATATCATAAAATTTATGATTGCCTACAAATTCGCTTAAACAGCACTACAATCGCAACTTGGGCATAAAATATCCTAGCTGGCAGTTAGCAAATAACATCGCATGCATATGGGCCCAATCAAACTTAGAACCAATTGAATGGTGCTGAACAAATAGAATTAGCACATATTTCCTCCTATAAAGACAATTGTCAGAAAAATGGACAGTACTTACAGATATATACTGGATGACTTCTTCATTTGCAACTATAGATGCAGAAATACGCTTTGCTGGCTCAACGGAATATTCAGCTCGAGCATTCCGAATTGCCCTAGTCTAATTCATAATATACAGAAATTAATAATTCTTTCAAATCTGAATAAGTGTGAAATTTAACTAATTCAGTTAAAGGGAAGGCTGGGACAGAGGTGTTGAGTGCAACAAGAACAGATTAATGAACTCACCAATGCTTGTAAATTTTCAAATCTCTTTATTGAGTTCAAATTCCTCGGCAATGAAGTCTGTGGCCATGAAGATACTATAAGAGCTTCTTTTCGTTTTGGGAGTGCCTGTTGGTAAACAAAACAAATCAAGGGGAAAATGGCATCATACACTTAAAAAGTCCCAAGGGGCAAAGAGACATCAAAAATCCATTAAAAGAAAAATGAAAAATGAAAGAGAAACCAAACAATTCCAGTTTCACATGTGAAAAAAATTCCAGAGGGGTGCCTTTTGTTAATTCAAAGTATGATCTTCTAGAGAAGCAAGATTTGAAACACTAGATAGGCAATTCCTATCTAGCATTATTTTAGCAATAACACCGCACATACAAGTTCTTCATTCAAACTATTCTATTTGAGTTGGCATAACAAATAATAGAAGAATGAAAACACATGCTATTGAAGATGAATTAGAGTAAATGAAATGACAATTATATACTGGTACTACATGACAAGTTTGTGTGAAAAAGTTTATATGTAGTGTTTTTCATATTTTAACCATCGCATGTAGAAAATTACCAAAATGGCCAAATTTGCTTAAATTACCCACAAACAGCTAAAAAAATAAACAATGGGAACAACCAAAAACTGGACCTATGGCGAGATAATCATATGAATTCACAAGGAGAAACAGTTTGGCTAAGTTAAAGATTCACATTAAGAAGAAAACTTCCAAAACCAATGAACCAGCTTTAAAATTAAAAATAGAATGCAAAGGTTACAATTTTCTTTGAGTCCATGGTTTGCTTACACAATAGGAAGTAGCCTCTTCCTACCCAAAATCCCTCCCCACCTATTTGCCTTGGCTCCAATCAAGGATTCTGTTAAAAGAAGTAAATGCCATCGAACCACAATACCCTTGGATAAAGTAAACAAAATATTTACAAGTGAAATATGTGATACCATCAACCCTCTCAAAGACTCGAAAAAAATTTTCAAATCTAGCAAAGATGCAAAAAGCCTGTGTAATAAGATATTGATTCAGCAGAACATGCCGATAGTGAACTTCAATCATCAACTTCGGGTGTGCAGTACAAATTTCAAAGAATTTCATCAAGTTGAAAGTACTCTCCAAATGACTTACCTGCCAGAGTTCCTCAGTTACAAATGGCATGAATGGATGTAGCAATTTCAGTATGTTTTCAAAAACATATAACAGAACTGCCAGTGCTTGTAAAGAATCGGAATCATGTCCAGAGTGGTACAAGCGAGCCTTACTGGCTTCAATATACCTGGAAAAAAGTGAAAACATCAAATCTTAGCAACTATTTAAAAAATATTCATTGAAATGTTTGGGTAATGTGTGAATTCCAGCAAAAAAATCACAACTTCACAAACTCATTTATACCAGCTTCAAGTTATAAATATAAAACTGTGAGAAATATCTTCCACATGTTTTCCCAAATATGCTGGATTCAGCAAGTATAGACATAGAGATAAGAATATGAAACATAAGACCAAAAATAGATTGACTCAAAGAGAAAATCACTGCATAAGAATATCAAAATGCATTTCCAATGAAATCAATTTGATCAAGTTCTTGCATATACCAATCAGCAAAATCGCTCCAAAAGAAATCATATGTTTCTCTTCCAATATCTCCAAAGAAAAACTTCTCATAGCTGGCAGTGACTGTATCAATAAGCATATGCAGTTTTGAAACCTGAAATGAAATAGATTTTTTTTTCCAATCACTATATTGCATTAAACAATCACCAAAAAATAGATATATTACATAGCAATAGAAGTCATTTGGTTAACTACATAAACATATAAGTTGGCAGTTCAGTAATCTTACCACCCAACACTCTGGTAAATGTGCCCCACGTAGAGACTCCTCATCGTCAAACTTAAAAAAAGAGAAAAAAAATTATCATGGTTTACCGAATAAGATACTGCCTTTAACCTATACATAGCAGCTATTGAAAAGTGGAATGAAACAAAACCCTGTGGGTAAATGATAACCACATATACTCAAAGGACTTTGCTAAGAATACAGTGGCTTTCATACTTCATGCCAGCACATAGTGTGATGTTGCCATAGCCAACTAGATGCAAGAGATGTGTACATTCTGTAAACAACTTACAGCATGTCCTGACTTTGACATCAAATACAAAGTGCGGCATCCCCCTATAAGCTTTGCCTCTTAATTTTTTCTGATAGCACTCAAGCACTTGTAAACTATTATTAAGTACTTTATCCGTGGTTGGCATCAAACTACCACACCTAAAAAAATGGAAGCTTATGCTAATAAGAATCTTTGTACAATTGTTAGAGAAATTCATATCTTTTCTGTATTAAAATTTAAACTAATCTGGTTTTCACAACTTCATCAGTTCCTCTTGAATTTAACTCGAGTTTCTGCTTGGGGCTGGGTGGAATTATGATAAATTTAAAAAAGAAAATTCCTATTAAACTTCTTTCTTGTCCCAATAGCATTTTAAGGAGACATTAACTTATCTCAAAAAGGAGAATTACAAAAAGATTGTTTTGTAAAAGTAGAAGAATCACCGAGTTTCCATCAGAATCATGTTTCTTCTTTTGATTTTAATAACTTAAGCTACTTTTCATGCGTGTTCTCAATGGTTGGAGCTTGCTTGCCCATTACATGACATTTAGTATGTTAATATATCCATATGTCTGGAAAAAAGAAGGGGAAGAAATGTGAAATCTCATGTCGCTTGGGAGTGAGTTTGGACTTGTGCTTATAAGTACTCTGCTCCCTTAACTAATATGAGATCTTTTGGGTCTAGAACTTCAAATCTTGGTTGCCAGTAACAAACCCCATGAGGGGCCAAGACCGAACTTCTTGTGTCACTTTGACCTATCAAAGCAAACAATATTGTGCTAATTGGTTCAGGTCATCACATATGGTATTAGAGGCAGCTCACCCAACTAAAAATGCGCCAACAAGAATGTTGAGCTCCAAGGGGGCAGATTATAAAATCCTCACATTGTTGGGAGTGAGTCTAGGCTTTTACTTATAAGTGATCTGCCTCCTTAAATAGCATAAGACCTTTAGGGCCCATGGATTGCAATCCTGGATGCTATGAACAAAACAGTGAGGGGTCAGGACCGAACTCGTTGTGCCGCCCTAGCCACCAAGATAGACAATATCATGCAGGTTGGGTACATTCATCACAAGAAACACTTTGAGCCATTCACTGAAACTCAAGCTTCTTTTACCTTCATTTTTTTTTGTCAACACATCTTTCTCCCTCAAGTTTATATGAGAGCAATTACACTCACTGCTACAGGATGATTTTACTTACATATCAGTCAGAAGTTAATGACAAAATCACATGTAGTGAAAAACTTAAAATTGTGAAGAATGCATTAGCTAAAAATTATTTAGTCAGGTAAAAACAGAAGAAATTGTGCATATTCAGTTGCTTACTCCCCTACAGTGACTGACATTGCTAATCCAACATTTATTAGCAAATCTATCTCCTGTTCTCTCAAAGCAATTCCAGAAATCAGGATTTGTAAGAAGTTGTGAATACTTGTCAGTTCTCTCTAGTTCCCAAATGTCAGGATAAACAAACCTTATATGTGAGCATAGTTTCCCAAGCAGTGATATCACTCTGACTTGGCAAATTCTGCAAGATGAACTTTCCAGCATTCCATAATTTGTTTGTAAAGGCCTTGTTGGCGGTCAATCTCTCAGTAGATAAATTAAGGTCCTGGAAGAAAAACATGTGAAATTAGTTGATAATAGTAAAGAACTTCAATAATATAGGAATTGCACACATGTAAAACAAGTATGGTCTACCTGTAAAACTTTCATAATTGTAAATGTAGGCTATGCAGCCCTGTTCTTGCGGTTATAAGAACTTTAAGACAAACCTGACCAGCAGTTCCTAAAGAAAGACTGAATCGCAAAGCATCAGTGCCAAACTCCTTGATCGTGTCAATAGGATCTATCACATTCCCCAATGTTTTCGACATTTTTCTCCCCTGAAACAATTTAGCAAATAAACAACCAAAATAATTCAGCTTCAAAGCGTACAAGATAAGACATGGTTATTAGAAAAAGAGAAATGAGTAACTTGTTCAAACAATATGTTTGTGTTTCTTGTCTGATCAATTATATCAAAACATATAAGGGTTCAGTATATTGTAGACAACTATTTTTTTCAAGGAAACACATAAACCAATCCAGGGAAACCTATCCTTTTAAGAAGAGAGTAAATGCAGCAGATGTTAATACAAGTGACAACATATTGACAAGAATTTAGTAGCATGAATACCATGATCAGGACAAGAGAAAGGAGGGAGTACTCTTTCAAGTAACACACATGAAGACAGGGAGGAAAAGCCTTTAGAGATCAATAGCCATGAATAAAAAGGACATTGCATTCTACTTACTTGCGAGTCTCGAATCAGTCCATGAAGATAAACATATGAAAATGGAACAGTCCCCATAAACTCAATTCCCATCATGACCATTCTTGCCACCCAAAAGAACAATATGTCATGCCTGGCAAAACAAGAGAGAAGTATCATTGCCAGTGATCATTACACAGCAAAGAAAACTAATGGAAGGACAACAAATCAAATCAAATTATGAAGCTTTGACACGTGATGTAATAAGAGAAAGAATTTACATTCCACAGCAACAAAAGCAAATCCAGCAGAAGAAAAACGTCTATTATCAACTTATATCATTGGAATCATTGCTACTTCTCATGCCAAGAGGTCATGTTTCACCCAAACACTCTTAACAAGATGTTATCACAAAGTCAGGACCAGCAGGAAGGAAAGTTTTTTTGCTCATTTAAGAATATCCACATATAATCTAAGAGTTAGATAAAATGTAATGTCCCCAACTTGGAAAAGGTCAAAGAATGTTGAGATTATCAAATAACACATTTGACGAATAAAACATTATATGGACCTTTATTACTAAAAAAGTCCAACCTGAAAATATTAACCCACAAACTCTCTAGGTTCACAAAAGTCTTATAAAATAAGCTAACTAAATAGCAATATAATATGTATGATATTGAACAATTTGTCTTTGTCCTATCGACTCATTTTCTTGATGATGTTCTTTTCATAAGAGATTATAGAAATGAAAGTACAAGAGGTGAGGGATGGCAAAATGCAAATTATTATGGATTGTTGCATGCCCCAAGTAGCAAGTAAAAAGAATGTCCCTCTTATGTAATAGAACCACCTTAGGTAGGAGAAGGGATACTGATAAAGAAAAGATGAAAATGGAAAACTTGCTCATGAATGCCCATTTAAATAAATAAGAGGGTGGTTAAACAATAGTCTGTCAAATACACAACACATGTTGATAAAAGGCGCTGCAGGAAACATAATCTTTAAGAGGGAGACCACCCCAACTTCCCTTGTCAAAGACCATTGATGTGGAAAGGAAACAAGCAATTACAACACCCCCCCCAATACACACACACACCCCAATAACAAAGACTCATATTAATAGGAAAAATAATATATAAAAGCGGGTGAACAAGCTACCCATAGAGGTTTAACATGGATGTACAGATATAATCCTATGGATCCAAAAAGGCTATCAAGAAGAGGACTAACTCTCACTACCTACTCTATATGAATGAAACTGATCCAAAATTTACAATATTAATCCCTATCTGACTGAATCGTGTAAAGGAAAAAAATAGCTAACCAGGTTAAAAAATTCAAGCAATTGATAGTATCATTTTATATTGACAAGTAAAGAAAATAATTTGGATAGCCTGAACAAGCAAGAAGCTTTGTGGGCAAAGAAAAATATGAAAGGTGTTTGCTTCAAACTAGGATCTCAAAGAGAGGGTTTAGTGCTATGTAGGTTTGCCTGCCTCCCCACTATGTATTTTAATCTTGTCATGGAAGTTATCAATTATTTGCAGGGCTTTATAGAACAAAGCATAAGCTTTTGATACAAGCCACTATATTGGTTTATAATTTTCAAGCAACAAACAATGGTTATCCAAACACTAGCATGCCAAAACCTGAGATGGTTGGAAGATATAAACTCATTCATGCTATGCTTGGTAATGTAATAGTCCCATCACAATGCATGGTCATAAAGTTGGGCCACATTTCTTCATCAATATACTAAATCAGTTAATTGCAACTATGGATCCTTATAAAGAAAAAAATTAACCATAACATTGAAGGTGGCTACTAAGATGCATACCCGGTTTCAAGCATTGTTGTTGGATAAAACCTCTTGAAATCATCAGTTGACACATCTGGCCACCCGAGAGTACTGAAAGGCCATAACGCACTGAAGACAAAAATGAGCAACATATGTTAGTAAAGATATATAAAATTCATCTTATATAGAAATTTAATGTGTATGTGCCAAGAGAGCTAGGGTTGATGGGCAGAACTGTATACAATATCACTTGACCAAGCCTTCATACATTAAGAGAAAGGAAAAATGAATAGGTCACTCATTTCAATATGATGCTCCATTTTAACAGCTGTTCATTCATAAGAATTTCAATCTTTGATAAGGAAACAAAAGAATCATGACATTCATCGCAAATAATCTAATGATTTGATGATGAATAATTCCTCTTTTTGAAACTTCTAGTATCAAATGCCAACAATTTTTAAACATGCCGTCCAATTTCTACAAGTTCTATTACAAATTTACAGCAAATTATTTAGTGCAAATTTTGAGATCTCAAGTAGAATCTAAATTAACAAGCAAAGGTATAATGTGATTATATAGCTTACGTTTGAGATTTTGTTAATATATCATTTGATTTAAGGTTCTAAATATACTGGTCTAGAGTACATAGGATAAAACAACAGATTTTATGAAGCTTTGCAGTTAAAAGTGTTGGCACATGTCAAATAAATAACACTGAAAATACAGAAAGATCAGATCTTCCCTAAAACTCTAACCAAATAAGAGAATGCAAGGAGTGCAGGAAGTACGTTACAGAGAAAATAACCAGCATTGGAAAAATGGCATGATAGTTTCAAGCAAGGAAAGAAATGGCCATAAATGGTTTTGACAACAAAACCCAATATAGGAGTTGATTTTTTATTTATTCATTACCCTATATAAGCCATTAAACTTTTGAGAGAAAATGGAAAAAAATTAGGCGAAACCAAGAAAAACAAGATGGAGAAAAGCTTGTATAAGCAAAATTATCATGTCATGCCCCCGAAACTCCGTGCTTACAGGTGATTCTAACCATAACCACTTGCGGCTGTAGTCATAAATTGAATATAATAATGCATTCATAAACCTTGCCAAGCGAAAAAAAAAGATAAAAATTCACAACTTCAGAGTAAATCAAGTTGTTCCATAAACCTCGAAAACCAGGTGTCAAGCACATCAGGATCCTGATATATTTCCACATTTTTTCCATACTTTTCACGAGCCTTCTCAAGAGCTTCATCAGCATTCCTAGCCACTATATATTCCTCTTCACAGTCTTTTCCAACAATATACCATACTGGTATACGGTGTCCCCACCATAGTTGTCTGCTTATACACCAATCTTTAATATTTGATAGCCAGTGATTGTAAATCTGTCATCAACAAAAGGAACGGGTCTAACAGAAGACACTGAGCATTCATTGTGTGGAAAATATTGAAATCATTCATGAGAAAATTGCAGCTAGATCAGAAGTGCATAAATGGCAAAAAGGCACCTAACTCAATCTTTTTCATTCTAAAGAAGAATAAACATAAATAATGCTTGGTAAAGAATGCAGACTAAAGGCGATGCTGAACAGTAAAAAAGCCAATTTAAGGCACTACTGAACAAGGAAGTGGATTCACATGTTAGAGGCCAGTAGATATGGGAAGTTGAGAAGCTTCCAACTACAGAGCGAATCAAGGAAGTTTATCTGCATCTGTATTGTAGTGAAAAGGAAGCCATTACAGTTCGTCAACATACCTTCTCAAATCTTTCAGGCATGATAGTTAGCTTTCCCTTTTCAACTGCATGGAGTGCCTTTTCAGCCAAAGGTTCCATGGTTACAAACCACTGCTTGCTTATTAGTGGTTCTATTACCTGATAGATTAGTGAAAGAAACAATCTCAGCAAATTCCCCACAAAAGAGGCATCTAGCTTTCAAAATCTGAAAAGGCATCAGTAAAAGACATCATTAACATACTTCTCCACCACGTTGGGATCTGGGTACTCGTAAATTGTGGGGCTCCTTTTTCAGAGCTAGCCCTGTCTCCTCAAGATCTGACCACAATTTCTTTCGTGCTTCAAATCGGTCAAGGCCACTATTTTTCAATAGTTATAGCCAAATATTATAGGGAGAACATGAAAAATCTCTCCAATTTAATAACAGTACTACAGCCTAATAAGTTATTCAAAGGTCTCGGTAACTTATAATTCAAAAGTATTACCAATAAAGGCCAGCAATGTCATTAAGCGTTCCATCCTTGTTCATCACATTAAGTATTGGAAGACCTAGCTTTCTTGCAAGAAGGTAGTCATTATGATCGTGTCCTGGGCTTATCTTCAATACACCAGTCCCAAATTCTTTATCAACGTACTGTTATCACAAAGGCATCAGATAATTAACCTAAAGCCTTCTGAAGTAGATTGAAGGAAAAAAACACAACTGGAAAGTTTGTGCCCTTTCCCACACTCCCTCCAGAAGAGGGGAGGAAAACAGAAAACAAAACCAAAAACAAGAATCAAAATTTAAATTATAAAATGTTTATTCAAGGAAGATATTATCAATTTTACATTTTACAATCTATGAGGCAAAAGATTAATATGATGATGAATGTAAGCTCCTGTTTGACCATCAACAATGCATGTCCTTGACTAACTTAAAATATTAATCTGTGCGCGCATGTTAACAAAATAAAAATCATTTTCCTAGACAAGTGCATGCAGACTGACAGATCTTATGATAATAAATGTTGTCAATATGGTATACATGCACATGTATAAGTAGTTTCCAAACTACAAGGAAATGTCAGTTCCTCCTTTTTTTTGAGAGAAATTACAAAAAGTTGTGTGTTTTTTTTTGACATTTCAAGACAGATGAAATTAATTTTTCAAGATCTAGATGCCAAAAATAAAGACCAAAAACTTTTTTATCACACAAACAAAAAGAGAAAAAGAAAAAGATTAAAAAATAAAAAAGGAATCTTACATGTCATCCTTTCAATGCCTCAATATCACATGTGCCACTTAATAAGGAACTCAAATTTAAGCCCAAAATAAGCCCTAGACAAAGAACTAGAAACAAAGAATAGAAGAGAATCCTGCAATCAACATAATTATGCAATAGAGGATAAAAACATATAGGAGTATAATCAGACCTAAGTATCTGTCAGTCCCAAGACTGATCTATTTTTCATTTAAACTCCAAAAAATAAACCCTTAAATCTTCACATTTTGGGTATGAGCAAATCTTCAACATAACTATTTTACGTTTTTGCAGTTGTAAATGGATATACAAGTTTTGAGCGCTTTGAGGATTTTGAGCAGGTAATGAAATGTTCCTGCCTTAATAATTTGCAAGAGAGAGAGAGCGAGAGAAGTGAACTTTTAATTTGCTATTGTGGATTATAGGTTACTCATAAAGTCAGAATTCAATTAGACATGGATAAGTAGTGGCAAATGTAGCTTAAAAGTGAGTTAAAACTCAGTTCTGAAACAAATTATAATACCTCCCCACCGTATCAAACCAGATAATGATGAATTCATCTCTGTTTTTCTATAGCTTCCATAACTTTTACAACTTAATCATTGTTTTAAAGCAAAAAGTTTATGTCATTCTATATTCATAAACTCCCATTATAACTGAGTGCTTTATGAAATTGTTTGTACATCACTATTGCAGTGTGCTATAGCCGCTAATGGATGCTAAAGCTTCGGGAAAAATTACCATCATGCAAACAAAATAAAAGGATAACTTTTGCAGCAAAAAGTTATTAAGAAAATGATCCTTGACCTTGTCAGAAATAATAGGGACATGGCGACCATATGTCATAGGTACAATTGCCATCTTTCCGACATACTTAGAATAACGATCGTCCTGTACAAGTGTGATAAGATAAAAAGTTTTCAGAGTTGATATCCCAAAAAGTTTCCTGAAGTCATAACACTATATAGAGGGTAGGATAGGTTAGAGAAACTGCGTGTGTTTGTGGTGTGCTGTGTACATGAAACAGAGTGTCAGCAATATCTAAGCACTTTCAAATTGTTATCCATAGTCATCAAATTTGTCTATACAGACACCAATTGTCAGAAGGACTATCCAGATAAAAATGCAATCACAAATACTTCAGATGAAAGTTATATTTATGCAAGTAATACCTTTTGGTTCAACATACAACAAATCTATACCACTTAAAAACAATTATTTGGAAAATGGAAACAGATGTAACAGTAATATTTTAGAGACCAAGCTCAGACAATTAGGACAGAGATACCCATAGAAGACCAGAACACGCCCTCACTCAGCATAGTACATGGAGAATTTCCATTTGTGTTGCTTACTGAACCAAAATACTTTTGCCAAAATGATCTCAGACATGACATAATAATTAACCTTTTAACCTCCAATACAAGACAATATGAAAGAATATACCTTTAGGACAAAAGCCTTATGTTAAGAGGGATTTGTGGATGCAACTGAACTAATGAGTTGTAAGAAAAAATTACCCCTTTTCTAATATCTTAAGCATCTCATTCCAAATATTGTATTCATGCCCATTTTAGAAACTCCTTTTCAATTTCACTGCTGCCCTCTAAAGTTAATTTTCATTAAGAAGAGAACAAAACAACATAAAGGATGAAAATGAGGTAGAAGGGCACTAGAAAATAAACAATCTAGGGCAGCCATTTTGCCTGGTTGTCTGGTTATATCCACTGAAAACATTTTCGATAGAAGAAAGAATTACAATACTATGCAACTGAGAACGGCTGGGAAAAAAGCATAATGATAAATGGCTATTTTGAAAACAGTTATTTAGAAATTTGATAACAAAGCTCAAATTAATTTAGTGAACAAGAGATTTGCATAAAACTAATGGAACTGATTAAAACTTGTAAAATTCACCACCTTATATTTAAGAGCTTACATACTTTTTAAGCAAGAATGAAAATGAAAATTTAACATAATGTTTTAGTTTGAAAAACACAGGATCCCAAACCTTCTCTCCAGTAAAAGTTAACATGCAGAAAATAAAATATAGTTTTCAGTATACTGTCATCTTTAGTAAAACTGAATCAAGATATTGAACTTCATGGAGAAAAGAGAATCTAGATCTTGATTCAAGGTAATTATGACACACCAAAATTGGAACTCTCAGCCATTAAACAAAAAAGTCCATCAACTGAAAAAATCCTTGAACCTTCTTCCTTCTGACACTATACATGAAGAAACTTCTGACTTCTGAGCACTAGGCCCATCAATTTACCGCTAATTCAAGGAAAACAAATGCATCGTACCTTGGGATGCACTGCAATAGCTACGTCACCAAACAAAGTCTCAGGGCGTGTTGTTGCTATAGTCAAGAAGTCACTCCTACATGGAGAGAAAATTCACAACCAATATATATAAATTTTCCATTTTTGTAAAAGCAACCAATCAAGATTTATTTGTCAGTCTTGGATAGTCAAGAGATACAAAGATGGACCAGCTATCTAAGTAGATAAGCAAAACAGAATCTGGTGGGGGAAACAATCTTTACAAAAGCCAGTACCAATATTTATAAATTAGTAACCCATAAATGGTAACAGGCATAAATTTCAATCAAGAAGTAATAAATCTGTTAGTGTGTTTTGAGTGTGAATTTCAAAATCAGGAATTGTTCAATTACATGATGAATGATAAGACAGAAAAAACAAATAGAAAGAGAAGCACGTATTACAGTGATCTACTTTTGAAACAATATGAAGTGTGAAACTGAAACACATATTACTGGGGCAAGTAAAAGACAACTTTCACAGTATCATTTGAAGGACCAGAAAAAACTAATTTGTATCTTAACTCCATTTAGTGTAATCTTAAAAATTTGAAGGTTTACACCTTCTTTTCATCATTTTAAAGGCTCAGGGATTTAATCCACCAAACAATAAGAATGTCTATAAGATTCAATCAAGAACTTTCCTTCAGTTGTATATAAACCCCCACTTTGTCCAACCCCCAAAAGCTACAGAGGGACTCTAGGTTCTAATTTTCTAACTGACAGGTCAAACAAAGAGGACGGCAGGTTTCTTCGATTGCATTGGTTAAGAAAAATAGCTAAACAAACAAAGTGACTTCTCATTGTAGAAAGAAATAAAAAGAAAAGCATTCATCCATCAAAATGCTCGTAAACCTGAGTGACTTATTTGCATAAGTTCATTGAATTATTGTGTTAGAAATTAGAATGATGTTCTAAAATGAAATTCTTCTATTACCCTTTGTTGTCAGTTTACACCAGAGAATTCCATCCACCTTCATGGATTGGCCACTCTCATCAGCTGACCGAGGCACTTAATTATTAAGAAAGGATCTTGGTAAACTTCCCTGTGTGCTTTTTTGCAAAGTTGAAAGGAAAGAGATCATCAAACTTCACTAAGAATCAGGTGGTATACCCATGAATAGGCATGTTTAAAAGGAGGGAAATTAGATGCTATACAGTTACTTGGGTCTGTCTATTGCTACGAGTTAGATAAGAGACTAATGTGTTCTTGTGCCATCTAGTAGTTTTGTAGCCTGACTATGAATTCTTGTCCCTCTTCCCTAAGCTTCTCTAATGAATATCTCATCCAATAAGGCTTAACTACATCTAAAATTATTAAATTGTTAATTGTTGTTACTTGTGTTGTTTATTTGTTATTAGTTGTTAGTTGGGTGTTAGACAATTGTTATCAATTATCCATTGTAAAGCCTATAAAAACAGGCTCACCTTTGAAGTATTTATTAGTAAAGTAATTAATCAAAATACAATTCAATCAAGAAAAATATCATTAGGTGTTCTTTGTTTCATTTAATGTTTCTCTCAGGCTTTCCATCTTCTTGGATTTTGTTGCTCTCAGGTTTAGAGAGCAAGTTTTCCTAAATTCACTGGTTTTATTGCTCTCAAGATTAGAGAGCATGCTTCTCTAAACCTCTCGGATGTCGCTAGTCTCGGGCTTAGAGAGCAGGGTTTCCTAAATTTCTATAAATTCTGTTGACAGCTGATTAGAGAGAAGGCTTTTCTAAACATCTCGAATTTTGTTGCTCTCAAGATTAGGGAGCATACTTTCTCAAACCTCAACAAAATAAGTCTCAAAGAACTTAGATTAGAGAATTTTGAGAAGTTAATTTTTTGATAATTAGTTCAATACATGGAACAAAGATGAAGCCTCTTTATAAGCCTTACAATGGAGAACTGAAAACAATTATCTAACACCAGCTGACAACTGACTAACAACTAAAAAAAACCATTATGCACTACCTAACAACAATATTATCATTAACAAATTGGTAGATAATGGTATTATTGTTATTTTCCATCATTATTTAACATGATAGAAGAAAATGATAGAAATTACACTATACTCTATTTTCTTGATTGAATTAAATTTTGATTAATCACTTGATTAATACATAGTACAAAGATGAAGCCTATTTTTAGGATTTACTATAGGGACTTAACAACAATTATCTAACGCCATCTAACCCCCAACTAAGAACTAATAACAATAATACAATTCTCTACCAGCTAACAACACCATTATCATTAACAAATATAACAAAAATTATAGAAATAAAAAATTCAAACTAAAAAAACTTTATAACTAAATTTAAAGAGAAAAAAGAATTTAGGTGATTAAAATCCCTCAAAAGTCATGGCCTAGCCATATAGTGTAATCCAAACCATTCCCAGTCAGAAAACTTATATATACATACATACATACATACATATATATATATATACATACATACATATATATATATATATATAATAAAGTTAACAACAAAGGCCCCTAAACAATTTAATTCAAGCATACCAGGAAGCCTATCAATGTTGACAAAGTCACTTTTGCACTGAAAAGGAGGAAAATAAACCAAGGTCCACTTTGGCCAGACCAAATCCACTTGATTCTTCATTTGTTCATATATTTGAAAGCATATAACTCAGCTTCCCGTCATCAAAGAAAAATCATAGTCCCTTTATTATTATAAGGAGTATATTCTCCAATGTTATAGGAAAATATATAATTTGATGGTTAAATATATTATATGTATTAAATACAAGGCAAAAGAATTCCTTCCAAAGTAAGTATTCACAATTCCATTAATAAGATTATAATCCATAGGAACAAATGCAAAGGAAAGAATAGTCAAGTAATACCTTGAACCTCCAGCAACACGGTACTTGATGTAATAGATGGGTACCTGGTTCTTCAGAATATTCTACTTCCTAGGCACAAAGAGAAAAATGCTTTATGTCAAATGCCATGACTTTGAACAAAAAGGAACAAACAAGAGAAATATAAACATGAAACGAAAAAAAGGATACCAAGTCTGAAACTGCAGTCTGTAGATTAGGAGACCAGTTAACCATGTAAGACCCTGAAAGAAATAACAATTAATAAGCCTTAGCTAACAAACATATATGATGTATGGTAATCTTTGCATCAAAATGTGCAGTTCACAAATTTTAACTTGCAAGGAGCCATAGATAGAGTTGAAGATTCAGGCAGTCAACCCAGATAACTTGAATTTTAGACTTCCTTATCCCACACACCCTTGGCCCCTTTCATCATAGATGAAAGAAGGATCTTTGATCTGGACTGAGACCTAAATTCCCACTAGATTTCTTCTATTCTTTGTCACAGCAAGATGATCAGTACACAAGTGATATCCAACCTTAATGTAAGCAGGATTTGATATCATAAAAAAGGGAAAACCTATGTCTCAGTCCAAGCACCTTGTCAGCAATGAGAGCAAGCACAATGATAAATGGAACTTTGGTCTATACCTTGGTAGATTAAGCCTTTCTCATGAAGCCTTATAAATGCCTCAATGACAGCTCCTGAAAAATAGAAAGCATGTGATCTCAGAATATATAGCACTTAAAACAACACAAAGTATATCAATGTTATGAAATTCGTTTGAGCAATAGTACCAGTTTCTGAAGACGTCTCATATACTGGGACTTCATACATTATTTACTATCCTTAATAATTACACAAACTTTCTGATGTGCTAGTGATCTACTAGATAGAAAAATTGTCTTACGACTTAGCTGCTCATCAAGTGTGAACCGCTCTCTAGTCCAATCACAAGAAGCACCAAGTCTCTTAATTTGGCTGGTAATGGTTCCACCATATCTAAGATTAAAACGAAGAAGAAATCAGAAACAACAACACCTTCCTCTCCAGATAAATAAATAAAATCACAATTTGATAGGGACAAAGAAAGTAATCATAACTAAAATTATTGCAATGTTAATGGCTAAAGATCAACCACAAACTAGTAGCCAGGCAAAACAGTACAAAGCAACAAACTGCAGATGGTGTAGACCTTTCTACCAAAATAGTCCAAATAAACTAACAAGAAAGAAAAGGCTGGTGAATAAATTGTAAGACCTCACTCTTCTGCACCACACTCCATACCCAAAGAATTTCAAATCCAAGTCCCTAGAAATGATAACTAAATTTGAACTTCTACTCTATGAATCTTCTTCACTAGATTTTCTAGAGAAAGCTCATAAGATAGATTTGACTATTCTTATCATGCATGGAGGCATACCTTGATACATGCGTGTGTGTACGTACATAAGGGAGGGGGGAGGACACACAATTGTAGATTTAGCAAAACATTAAGTAGAAAAGAATTACAAAAAAAAAGGCATACTGCAGAATGGATGTATCATGGAAGCAGGAATATATACTTTTCTTTCCACTCCCAAACTCGTTTTATGAACTCATCTCTACCCAAGTCAACCCTTTTAATTCCTTCCAATGCCAGCATTCTTTCCACAACCAACTGGGAAAATCATAAAAAAGAAAAGGTGTATTAGCTTCCAAAAATGAATTCAATCAAAAATGTCTGATGAGTGACAGCTTAGCACAAAAGTATACTCTACATGCTACATCATATATGTATGCAAACAGATGAATGTCTATTCATGTATGTGTATGTATGCACCTACATGCATATGGTTGTTTGTATTTCTGTAAGGTGAGTGAGAATAAAAGCATTTAGTCCTCTTCCTTAAAACATAACAAGAGTTAAGAAGTTAAATATCATTATACTTCTTGAAATGTTTATCAGGAAGAAAACTGAAATTAACTAATCCCAAGGCCAAATGTAGTTGACAAAAAATCAATACGATGATCTCAACATATAACATTTCAATTTAACAACAAACCTGAGTAGCAATACCCGCATGATCAGTCCCAGGAAGCCAAAGTGTTGGTCTTCCCTTCATTCGATGATATCTAACCATTATATCCTAGCAAAGAAGACCACAAAGAGAGGTTAGAAGAGTAGTATAAGCACTAAAGGAGGAAAAACAAGACAAGAATACAAAGCATGAGTAACACCATGGAAACAACCAGATTAATCATAATAGCCAAGCAATATCAAGAATGAACCACAGCCATAAAGCCGGAGAGACATTGTACCCCACTAACACAAATTTAAATGTCAGGACTAGCTTTCAGCTAAAAGGTCTTCTTCATGCAGTAGTACATGCACATTAAAACTCTGATGGTACTTGTGTCTATCATTCATATCCAGAACTAACTCAGCAGTTGTATGGCATAATTACTGCCAGTTGCAATGATTTCCAGAAAATTGTATCATATTTGGCATGTCTAGAGTCCAATCAAAGGGTATATGAGAGATCAAAGTGCAAAAAATGGAAATTCATTGTACATACTATTTCAGCTTTTATTCCTTTCAATTAATATATCTTGGTTCATTTTATGGTGAATCTGGTCCAGCCAGCTTTTACAGTCTTGTCTCCTATACTATTTGTTTTTGGATTACAACTAGCTCAATAGCTGAAATTGTAAATATCTATAATAAATTCACTACATCATTGATTGCTATCCACATTGGTTTTCTCTTGGAATTACAAAACCCTAACCCCAGATGACTCTATTAAATCTGAAATTACTTCCTAGTCACAGAGAGATGATAAGTGAAACCATTTTTAGTTAGCTGATATGAGTGCACTCATATTCACTAAATCAGCAAGACCAAAATCGCTGCAACTTTCAAGTATAATCACAGGCTTCTTTTTTTGTCAATCTTTGTGCATTCCTCTGGACAAAGATTGCATAAATGCCTCATATTTGGATATCTAATTTCAATATCCTTCATTCAACTCCAGATATCATTATTTCAATTGCTAAACATCTGTAAGTTTCGAAGTCTGGCAGGGAAAGAAAGCATATATGCAGGATCATACACCAAAAGAGGGAAGGGAGTGCCAATTTTATGAAAATGCAATCCATGTGTATTATCTCTCAAAACAATTTTACAACCTCAAGAGTCACAAACATTGCATGCCCCATGTGCAGTGAACCGGTAACATTAGGAGGTGGCATTGATATCACAAAAGGATCACTTCCCCGATCAAAATTTGGCTTAAAATAACCTTGCGACTCCCACCTAACATCCAAAAATGAGTATACCATGTGAATGAACAAAAAAGATAGTAAGAAGTGCCATCAAAAACTATACAAAGACCAATGAATATAGGAAAGAGGGTCATCTTAATTAAAGCATCAATCAGAAAAATATAATATCTGTATAAATCAATTTAAAACAATAAAGACACTAGCACCAAAAGAATGCACATATTGGTGCAAACAGATAAACCCCACTGAAAATAAATTGGCACCAGCAAACTCCCACTGCACATCCCAGCAAAACCTAAGCTGAAAATGTCAAGTGACATTTTCAATAACCTGAAGCAGCAGCGAAAACCAGTTGAATCTGCTTCTTCAATCATCCATCAAGCCCACTCAAATAGAGCATTGCTGATCATTATGTGCCGTAAAGGTATCAACATGTTCAATCCAATATAACTATCAGCCACAACAAAAGTCCTTGGGGTTTGGTTGATTCAAATCTGCCTAAGATAAAGGGGGCAGCACTATGGCAGAGAGAAGACACAGTTTGCTTTATTAAACCAATGTAACAGAGGAGATAAGTGTTATAGAAAAAACTAATATACTTTTTTTTTACCTTAAGCCAATTAGAATTAAAATCATGTCAAATATAGTGACCACGACATTTTAGCAAGATTTTACTGAAGCTATAGTTTATAATGTCAAAAGTAGAAATCTTGAGATTAATTGCAAAACAATGAATTCTTTTCAGGAATGCAAATGGCTATAGACTCTCAAGTATAAAGGTAAGCACCCTCATCGTATATACAACAAATATTGAAACAATAAACTATCTCAGCGAGTAATATCACTTAAAGAAATGAATGAATTCAATGTAGCATACGGAGAACGAAAGCCAGCAATTAGAAGTAAATGAGATACCAATTGTATATTCGTTCCTCGGAAGTAAAATCAAACGTCTTCGGTAAAACATCGTTCTCCACAGCAGCAACTGCAAAGCAGCAAGAAACCATAATTCCTTTAATGAAATTGAACGTACAAAACATCAAAATTCTCAGGATACAAACAGAAGTACCAGCAAAGAATCTTGGTTTAACACTATTGAAATGCCACTTTGAAAGCTTCAAGTAACGCTGTCTTTTAGAAAAGAGAAAAGGATTGAGTCTGTAGGAGGACAAAAGAGAAGGACTAGAGATGAAGGGACTCATTTGTAATATCATTTTAAAAAAAAATTAGTGAAACTAGAAAACCCCTAGCAATGAAGAGAGACAGGTGTTGTGGTTGTTGGCAGGGTTTAACGTTTCAGTGGCATAGAATGAGCAGAGGGAACGAAAGTGGATGATGAAAGAACACTGATAGCTAGAGAATGCGATAGCCCAATTTCGGTCCGAGTCGCGGCCCATTTTGCTTACCGGTGTCAATGTATATTTTTTATGAAATTATAAAAAAATATAATTATTATAAACTTAAGGGGGGTATACGATAAAACCCTCCACATAAAGGAGTAAAACTTTCAAAGAGGAAGCTGCGGGCAAGTCTTAAAATGCGCTATCAATCTTATCAGAGCCGTTGAACAGTGTCTCTGTAACAGGATATCTCAAAAATGGCTCTACTGCATCAAAGAATTCAATCTTTGATCTCTAAATCACTTCATAACTCCAGCCAGTTACACTTTCCAGTTTCTCAACCACTTGTGCACAAATTCATTCGTAGTTTCACAGAGCCAAATTGTAACAGGCTTGTCAACGCCATCTGCGATTCTTTTAGAAGAGGCTTGAACTGGGATACAATCAGTAAGCATTTCAATTCTATGGACTTAAGTGATTATGTCGTTGAGAAGGTGTTGCTGGAACTGAAAGAACCAATTGATGCAAAACGCTCTCTGGGTTTCTTTCATTGGTCAGCTCAGAGAAAATCCTATCAGCACAATCTTTGGTCCTACTGTGTGACGATTCATATATTAGTTCGAGCAAAACTGCTTATTGATGCCCGTGTACTAATAGAGTCAGTTTTGAAGAAAGATGTAGAAGATGATTCGAGATTCTTAGTAGTGGATTCGCTGCTTGGTACATACAATCTTACGGATTCTACTCCTCTTGTGTTTGATTTGTTAGTGCAGACTTATGCTAAAATGAGAATGTTCGTGGTTGCTTTTGATGTTTGTTGCCGCTTGGAAGAACATGGGTTTTCATTAAGTTTAGTAAGTTTCAACTCTTTGATTCATGTTGTCACAAAATCTGATGGAAATTATCTGGTGTGGAGTATTTATGAGCACATGTTACAAAAAAGAAGATGCCCAAATGGAGTAACGATCAGAACATTGATCGGCGCATTGTGCAAGGAAGGGAAGTTGCAGACATATGTGGATATGTTGGACAGGATTCATGGGAAAAGATGTGCTCCTTCAGTGATTGTTAATACAAGTTTGGTTGTTAGGATTATAGAAGAGGGAAGAACTGAAGAGGGTATGGCACTTCTGAAGAGAATGTTACAAAAGAACATGATTCTTGATACCATTGCTTACTCGTTAGTTGTTTATGCTAAAGTGAAAATGGGGAAATTGGAGTCAGCATTGGAGGTGTATGAAGAAATGCTTAAGAGAGGATTTAGTGCAAATTCTTTTCTTTATACTACATTTATAGGAGCCTGTTGTAGGGATGACAAAATTGAGGAAGCAAATTGCTTGATGCAAGAAATGGAAAATGCAGGTTTGAAGCCTTATGAGGAAACATTTAATCTCTTGATTGAGGGCTGTGCAAAAGCAAATAGAGTAAAAGAAAGTTTAAGTTACTATGAAAAAATGACAGGGAGAGGTCTTCTTCCCAGTTGTTCAGCTTTTAATGAGATGACGGGAAGGTTATGCGAGTCAGGAGGTGCAGAGCAAGCCAACGCAATGTTAACTCTGTTGTTAGATAAAGGTTTTTCAGCTAATGAGGTCACATACTCTCATCTTATTGCTGGTTATGCAAAAGAAGGTAATACTCAAGGAGCTTTGAACCTCTACTATGAGATGGAGTACAAATCAATTCCTCCAGGGTTGCCTGTCTTCACATCGTTGATTCAGAGTGTCTGTCAATGTGGGAAACTAGAAGAAGTAGATAAATACTTAAAAATCATGAAAAATCGGTCACTAGTTCCAAGTGTGAATATTTACGAGGTACTAATAACTAGCCACTTAAAAAAGGGTGCTAAAACAAAAGCTCTTCACCTTTACAAGGAGATGGTTTCTGAAGGACTGGAACCTAGTAGTTTATATTTCTGTGATTCTAGTAAAGAAAAAGGCTAGCTTATTTGAGGGAAGCATATTCAGGTCATATTTTCAAGTGATATATGCAGATCAATTAAGAAAGATTTATATGTGTAAATATCCAGTAACTTGCTAGAGATGTACTGCCCCGGCCGTTGGCCAAATCTGCACAGAACATTCGACTCTGGCCTATTTTCACTGTCACTCGTGCTTGAGTCCACGTAATGCTCTCTTGCTTTCAGTCTTTTTCTTCTTTTCAATGGATCCTATTTCTTCTGCCCTATTTGGCATAATTTGATGAAATAAGATATCTTTCATGCTTATATTTTATGTTATTACCCTTTTATTATTAATGAATTACGAGCAGGTATTACCATCAGTACGGACTTTCTGTTTAAGCTCTTGCTCTATGTTGAAAATTGCTGAAAATTAATCTGGCCCTGTTGATCTTCAGAGTCTTTTATGGTCATCTATCATCCAAGTGGTTAATGATGAATCTGTGAAACTAATTTTTGCTCTAGAATTCAATGATATCCGTATTGATTTTTCTGTTCCATCTTTTATCTCTTGTTGAACGATTGGCTCAAATATATTGTAAGCTTGTACTTACGGCATGTTTGGTATTGAGATGTTGTGGCTTTGAACCGATAGTTGTTATGAAATGGAAGCACAAAATATCAAATATTAGCGAGAAAAATTTGCATAATAATGGTGACGGTAGTGTAATGGTAAATTTAATGTTGCATTTGGCAGTAATGATAATGATTAGCTGGGTAGCAGTAAATATATACTAACAAATGATCTCAGCATTTAGCAGACAAACAAATTTTATGTAAGCTGCTACAAACTCAATGTGCTAACAGGTGAACTCAATAAAAAACTATATTTCGGTTTTTAAGTATGAATGTTATTATCCAATACTTTCTTAATTGACAATTTGAGGTGAAGAATTAACTAATAATTGCTTTCTTAATCATAATTATGGACCTAACAATCATTTCCTCTTTTCAAAGGGTTAGTAATTGGTCTTAGGGACCAATGCAAGGATAGAAACTATATTCTTATGTCAAGACTGAAACATAGCAAACATCCTCTGCTATTTTTATTTTTAATTATCATCGGGACAATTTATTTTTATCAACATGTGCGAGGGCAGAGATATAATGCAACTGCTCTGGGATACAGCTGCAAGTTCTGATTATTGAATTGCAATCCATGCAGGCGAAGGACCTCTTGATAATGGGGCTCTCCATTTTTATTTTTTCACATGAATAGATTTAATAATAAATACTATTATTAATTTTCTTTTCCTGTTACGTTTGTCAAAATTGTGATTCGAATCTAAGATCTCCCACTATTTTTTTTGTGTCAACGTATCTCAATATATATACTGTATACATGTACTCACGCACGCCCAAAGACTCAAGCCTTGATAACCAGTGGCTATGGAGACGAGGTCCTTGATAGCTGCAAATGATCCTTTCTTGTGATTCTCTTTCTTTGCACAAAATCTTATCTACTTTACTTCTTTTCGTCCCTATGGCCTTAGCCAACTGCTTTGAGATTTATTCATGTTCTTGATATTGTGGAATTTCTTTTCTTGCTTCTTCCTGCCTTGCTCCCTCCTGTCCGATGGCAAAAACTTGACATTAAGTTTTTACATTTCTATGTTAATGCATTTGTGATTAAAGACTCTCCCAAAGAATACAGTTTTAGATAAGCAAAGCTAGCAAGCTGTTAGAAACTGTAAAGCTATGCTTCTACCGTTTTTATTATTATTATTATCTTGTAGAGCATGCAATCTAATGTTACGTTAAATTGGTACTAACAATACATACAGCACTTATTTCACTGTTTGGTGATGTATCCCATCTTATAATTTTGAAGAAGATGAAGGATTTTGTATGATTTCCATACTAGAATACATCCCAGGAAGTTAATATGCAAGATACCATAGGATCACGCCACTTAGCATCCACAAGGAACGGCGATATGATAGATACCTGAAGAGTTCATATGGAAATGCGAGCAGAAATAGTATGAACCAATGACCTTCGGCCGCCAACTTGCAATTACGTCTTCTGGGAGTGCCTGTGTTTTTAATGAATGACTCCCTTGAGAAAATAGCCTGAATAACACAAATTTTAGCACCATTAGAGGCCATTAGAATTAGAATTGGATATGAAATAAACATGATTTAGGACCCATTTGAGATCGAGATGTTATCACTTTTAATATAATAATCTACAGTAGTGGAACAGAATCACTAGTTGTCATATATATAAGTGGGCAGGTGTTAGTAAACATTGGCCATCATGTACAGGAGGTTGTCTGTCAAACACATTAGTTTCTGTGCTTTCACAATTAAGTTGAAGCACAACACTAACTGGTCATTGCCAATATTAGGTTCCTAAAATAAAGCTCAATCATTTCCATTACGATTCAAACTTGAGAGAAGTTGTTAGAATAAAATCACCCACTCATATATTAAACATTACAGAGCAGGTAAAAAGAAAACAAGTCAATCATAAGCATAAATCAAAAGCTCCGCAGAGCGAAGTACACTGACATGATTAAACATTTCACACTTTTGGCATTGTTACCTTCATGTAGGACTTCACATATGGGAGTGAATCTGGAACCAACCAACTTTTATAATGCCCCAGCACAATTTCTAAATGATATAGCTTTGGTCCCAGGAACAAATCTGCAGCAGAAACCTTTTCCCCATTGATAAAAGGGCCCTTCAAGAGAGGGAAAAAAAAAGTTCGAAGGTCAAAGTCTAAGGACACTGGATAAAAAAATATGGTTGATCTCTGGAATTTTTAGTCATCAACAATCAACATATCGTTACTTTTATTCCTAATGATACAGAAGCTACAATCTGATAAAACAATACCAGGAATTTGTAATATTGGCTAAAGCATATTAACAGGCCCGGGATAGACACATCAAATGATTGTCATTTTCTTGACAAAATGTATTATGCAGACACCTTTCATACAAACAAATTTGGTATATCACTAACATATCTTAATATAATGCTACCTAATTGACATTTTTATGAGCCTATTGCAAGTGCTATATATCCTTTAAGGGTGCAACAAAGGCTTGAACAAACTTAGCAGACTTCACCAAGAAAAAAAACAGTTAATAGATTCAAAATTCATCACTGGACAAAGTAAATAGTAAAATTTCCATCACAAACACACATTTGTGAAGCAGCTTGGAAAGACAAAGTTAGAAGCCTCACATTTTCCTTGAGATAATTGTTGAATGAATCTAGTTCATTAAGTAATGCCTGTTCTGTTCCATCACTGGGGTCTTTGCTTTTGAGAAAACCGATAAAAGTGGAGAAGATCTTTGATCCACTACACCAAAAAATAAAATAGCAAAGTATGACTGAATTTGTATAAATCAATCCTACAATGATTTGAAACTGTTATTTAGTAAGGAAAAAATTGATAAAATGCACTGGTGTGTCACTGATTGACATACTGAAAGCAAAGCTGTTATAAATTCCAAATTGAAGCCAATAACATCCAAAAAAAATCAAGTCAAGACAATTAAGCCTTAATCCCAAACAATATTATATATCCTATTGACAGAACGTTGCTTACACATAGGAATTTTATGTATTCATACTGACGATAATGCAGGCAACAAAATATCATTCAATATAAACTGTACACGATGGTTCCAAAAGAAATAATAAAAGATACTAAAGTCTGACTCAAAGTACCACATTGGCTAGTAAAAATATATACATTGCCCAATGTTTATTTCTAGTCAGTATCAAACCAATGGAAGTGCATGGTTTGAATCATGAAAGCAAGTACTCCAGGTGGACAAATGAAGTATTTAAGTTTAGGACCATATCTATATACCCCCAGGAGTATGACTCAATCCACTTAGTAACAAAAGGAAAAAGGTTGTAGTTTTGTCCAAAATTTATGCACTTGTACTCAAAAAAGCCCACAACTGCCTGGGTTCTGATGAAACTAATAACTCCATGAACAGCAAACATGTTTCAAAAATATGCGTAGATGCACAAGATGGAAGATTGTACAGCATACTGAACTTGACATAAAACATACACTGAAGCCTTCTCAGGCGGGGTTACCAATGGTGGATCTTGGTATTTTGCTTCCAGAAATTGTGCGATAACATCTGAATCTGGAATCCACTTCTCATCAAGTTTTATATAGCAGGAACCTTACCTTCTGGACTAATTTTTAAAAACCTACACAAAACGTATTAGCAAACAAATAAATTTCCAGTAAGAAAATCTAACAAAACAAATAAGAGACAGCACATAAAGTAGAAATTAAAAATATATTTGTGCTCTGATGTGATCATATTTAATCCTCCAAACTGACAGGTGCAAATGATTGTGTGAAACTTTGAAACACAACCCAGAAATGACATCAAAGTAATCACCATTCTGGATTGTTACCCAAATCTACCAACTTCGTGTCATATGAGAGATGCTTTTCCTCCATAGTAAGCAATACCCTTTGGCAAAAGGGACCTGAACAATATTTAGATACAATCAACACCGTATGCACCATCTCTCACAACTACAGTGCTACATAGCATAATGTGTGCATTTTTGCAACCAAACAATTCAAATATTGTCAGAAGTAGAGGAGACATACATTGCATATTACAGATCTGGTATCTGTAATATTTCATGTTGAGCTGTGGGCAGAGTTTCTACTATTTGATTTTAAGGGTATTATAATAAATTTATGTCATAGTGATATAACCATTTTTGAGTGTAGGAATGAATAAAGCCCTTTTTTCTTGTATGAACAAAAAAAAACCTTTATTAATAAAAAGTTAAAGTTACAGCGAAAGCCAAGGAGTTCCCCAACCACTGAAACAGCTAAAAGATGCTACCACTGAAACAGCTAAAAGATGCTACCAACTCAAAACACAACAGTCAACTCAAAATGGTCGCAGCCAAATTAGTTTGGAAGAAAATAACAGAATATCTTGAAATACGCTTGATAATGAAGAAAGATGCCCAAAATAAAGTCTCATCTCACAATAAACTTGTCTCTTCCCACAGGAGTCCTTAAAGTTCTGCCTACTTCTCTCCATCCAAATAACCAAAGGATTGCTATCACAACACAGTTCAACAAAGAAACAGAAACCTTTTTCCTGTCCTCCAGAAGCACAATGTTCCTTCATGAAGAAAGAAAAACATAAAAGTGGAATAACACACTTCAGTCTGACATCCAGAAATGATGATACATTTATTCTCAAACCCATGAAGCAACAAAGAAAAAGATGATCAATATTTTTAGCCCTATTACACCTATACACACCAAATAGAGTGAATTACAAAAATTAGCCCTTCTTTTCTGGAAATATCACAAGTGTTAGTCCTTCCTTGACCAATGTAACACACAAAACGTATATTTTGCAAAGACCTTTAGCTTTCCCAATCATCAAGGAGGACTCATAGGCCAATATAAATCATCAATCACCCAATAGAAATCTAATTTGCAAGAAACAACTTTCAATACTTCAAATACCAAAAATCCTCTGACTAATCTCAAAAGTTCAGCAGCTTTCCTCTGATCCAAATTTCTGAGGAAGCTGAAGTTCTAGCCCATCGGATAAGAAGAGGTAATCATTCTAGCGGTCGATTCATCACAACATAATGAAGGCTTGAGACCCGATCAGGACTGGGAACAAAGAGCAATTGGGCGACTCCTCAATCAAGTTTTCCTCTCAAAACCATATTTCCTCCCCATTGCCCATGAAAAAAAAACATTTTAAAGAAAATCTACTGCTACCCTGTGAGGAATGAGAAAGGCTTCCACTTAACTGTATGCAAAAAGGAATTCATTAAACATTTTAAGCTTTGTTAAAACAAGCAAACAAATTATACGGAAAACCTAAGCAACAGTTTAAAAAAGAAATACAAATGTATGCAAGAGGTTGAAGGGGCAGGGACCTTTAGAATCAGGCATAACAATATAAGCTACAAGGCTCAAATAACTTGATTGTGAACCCTCCTTTGCATGTCATCATCTACATGGGTTGTATAGTCATTGATATACATAAACATATAGGTCAGGCCATAGCAACATTTTTTTCATTTAAAAATGGGATACACACTCCCAACCGTCCATCTTAATTAATACGATAGTTTAGGGAACTGGTGAGTACACAATGAAAACTTTCTATCTTGATTTTAATTTAACTATCCTCCCTAAAGATGAATAAATCATTTCCCATTTTCAGCTAAGTTACAATAGCAAATATTGGTATTGATATACCATAGTTTAACTTTTAATATAATACTTTTGCCAATCAAAACATATTAGCTCAAATGTATGCTCAATATCCAAAATGCATATCACATTTCGCATTAATCAGATGATATCAATTGCCATAAGATTTGAGAAGTCACATTTTTATTCATTGGAAAAACTGAATGTTTCCGAGAAAATGTAGGAAAATTTGGAGAAATTATCCACCTTCCATTAGGAACCCAAAAAGACCGTGGAAAAGTTTAAGAAATTGAAATTATCCGACATCTATACTCTCAAATAATCCAGGAACCTTGACGATTTAGCCAAAGCAACACATACAAGCCAAAATAGAATTCTAAATTTCCCTTGGGAAAGTAGGAAAAATGTACTGAGCCAAAATGAAAGTCAAGAGAGTACTAACAATCACCGAGTTCGTTGGGATTAGTGACGGAAGCTTTGACGCAAACTTCAAGAGGATCGGTCGACGAGGCCATAACGCTCAGGTTTCGAGGTCGTCTGGAAACGGCGTAATTTTTCGGGGGGAAGCGGAAAGGGGAGCGAAGGTGCTTGATTGACGAGGAGATGGCACATGTTGTGCTGGGTTGAATTCTAAGACTCGACATTCGGCCTGCCCTTGGCTCTGGTCTCCTGCTCTCCGCGTGGGTTTACAGTAGTCAGTAGATAATTGTTGATAGTAGGAGTTGAACACGTGGCCACACTAGAGCGTGTGCAGTTATATTAATAAAAATGAAATAAAGGGAGATTTTATCGTCCACTTTTCCTCTATAATTTTGTTTAGTAACTTTGTTAAAATAAATATTTACTTTTTTTTAATTCTAAATGAATTAATTAAAAAATAAATATTTTTTAATTTATTTATTTTTTATAATTAAAATTGTGGGAATTTGCTATCCTCGAAAACTGACGGCATAATGAAAGTAAAATTTTGTTAGAACCATCTATCTGTAGAGGAATTTGCACATCTGGTTTGTAAGTGGAAACGATAGTATCACTGCAATCGGGGGTTACCTTAAACACACGACAATGTTCCGGAAACTACCTTTGCCGGAACGGTTTCCTCTCCTTCATGCTGCATACCAGAATCAGGATTGAGATCACCTCTCTTTTTCGCAATCCGAGAGCATCATGATTTCCCCATAAAATGAAATACGCAATGGAGGACCAACAAAACAATACGTGCAGACATTGGATGATTGTATAACGAATATGATTACTGTAGAAAAATGACTGCATTTTATAATTTCTGCAAGAAACATCTCAGATACAACATGACGAATTTATTGTGTATTGTTTAAGAAATTTTGCTCAAAACAAAAATTTTCTCAGAACTTAGAATTGGGTTAAACTAGATTGCATTGAACAGACATTTACAGAGTCTGTGAGAAGGCTTCTGATTTTCTGAAGCTGAACCATCTAAACCAGAATCAAGTATGAGTAGTCTATGAGAACGCTTTTGATTTTCTGAAGCTGAAGCATATAAATCAAGTATGCTGAAGATGAGCTTTCGCTGCGAAAGCTGGCCCTTGTAAAATTCTGAAACTTCTGTGTCTATCAAAATTGTGTCTTCTTCCTTAAATTCCCTAATCAAGATACCCTTGGCCAGTTCAGTTTTGACATTCTGCTGAAGAAGCCATAATTAATATCATGAATATTGTAACTCAAGTGTTTCTATTGATCATTGCCTGAGAAGTTTGGAAATAAGTGCTCAGTTTTTGAGGCTTTCAAGCCATTGATTCTACTATTGTCATCTGCGATGAAGTTGCCTTGTCCTTCGTAGAGTTTCTGATAGGAATATGGAGACCAAAGCGGTGCATATTGGCCTGACCTAGCCAACTTTTTGATTAATGTGGCAGAATCTACATTGCACTTACTGAGTAAACACCTGAATCCAATTCAAAAAGAACACGAGGAAAAGAAAAGGAGGATTATCAAAAATCTATAGCAGAAAGTCACCAAGTTTTGAGGACTGCAAACTTGGCTTCACTTGTTTCATGATACTACTATTTAGTTTCAGAAAATCATAGTAACATGGGATCCTGTGACGAAATTTGTTGCGGAAATCCAGTGTTTAACATGGAATCCCTTGACAAAATTCGTCAAGGTGATTAGTGTTCATCTTCTTCTTCGTCTTCAAAACCGTACATCTCCTTTTCCATACATCCAATTACATATAAACCACATAAATAATGTATAGAAACTACCCCATATTGATATTCTAACATCATACCTTAATTTACAATGGACTCACCAAGGCATTTGTGGTGTTAACTTACGCGGATCCTGGAGGGGTACGCATAAAGGTTGCCTGATCAACATTCAACAATATTCCTGTGCAGGCACTTGAATTCTGTTGTTTTATGGCATGTCGGGTCCTGCTTTCTTGATTTCTCTTGCTTTTTCTTCGTTGTGCTAGGGCTTGAATATAAGATCCGGACCTATAACCAAGCCTATAAATTCTAGGATTAAATGGGCTTGTGGACTACCAAACTTCACCACCATTTATCAAGAATGTACATTATTGATTTGATGAGAGTCTATCAAAATATCACCCATCCGGTGGAAACACTGAATTGTTTATTCTCCTTTGGGAAGGGTGAAGGAGCAAGGTAAATTTTAATTCTTGGTGTTCATCAACCATTAAAAAAATTATACCAATAGTTTTGGGACCCGAATGTCCAAAATTTTACACGGGAAATGCATGCTTGGGGACGTTGGACTTTGTCGGTTGTTGGCTTAGGATAAACGACAGAGCCCACCATCCTAAAGTTTCTATTTTCCTTTTGGTGAGGGCAAGAGCAAGGCCGAAGCTGCATCAAACATCTGTAACATGCATTGCATTGTCTGCAATGTCTTGTTTTCATTTGGGACCCAAAACAGCTAATTGGCATAAGAATTTGGGAGAAACAACTTTCAGATTTTCAGTTGATGTTTGCAATAAAAGTTGTGTGTTTTGGGATCATCAAGCACATGGGATAGGATAGATTACGTTTATTATCCAATCAGATGGACATGGGTATGGCCCTACTTTGTTCTTCAATAAGAGATGGTGGTAGTTGCTTGACAGACAGTCCTTGTTTTCCATTACTTTATATAGTGTACCAGTACATTAAAATAAGGAAAATAAATCGAATGCATGTCTGATCGTGATGGGGAGAAATGGAGGGTCCTGATCGGTGTACGAAGGGCAGTGGTGTTTGATTTTGATTTGATGTTAATCTAAATGTGATGTAGCCTTACCCTGTCGATGAAAACAGTAGGCCCAGCCGAGAATAGAAAAACACTGTTCACTAATTTAGCCGAAGACAAGACAGGTGCTTGTTCTCCAGCACCAGCATGATGGGACACTCGGATTTGATACCCCATTGTGATTAGCATTCAATCGACCAACCTTTCCAGTCCACCACTACTCGCAGTATCTGCCTTGAAATTCAATAACGTAAGGTACAAGTATGCATGTCAGTAATGCAAAGAAAGCAATACAGAGGAAAAGCAAAAGTTTCAATCTCATATTATTCCAATGAACTTCTTTAAACCGAACGACAGCAACACAATTCAGCATTCACCAGTCCACCAACAACCGATCCTTCTATGTATGTATATGAAATAAAAATAGCACACAAACACGATGATAATAATAATCTACCATCAATGAGTTAACTCAGTGACTCAGTCATATTGAAGAGTGGTCAATTTTCCCTCGAGCGATCTCATCAAACGTGTCAATTTGTATATAAATTAAGAATACCCAAAAAAAATGTCAATTATCAAGGCGCAAGTGGGTAGTAATCAAACAGAGAAATTAGATTAAGATATTGATTAATTAGTCGGGGGGATGTACTTTGTTTGCATCGCTTGCTGCCGGCGTGAATACTGAAGGAACAACAATCAAAGTGATTAACTAATTAATTAACTCAATCAACACGAACTTTAATATCAAATTCTTTAAATCCAATTAACATATCATCATCATCATCAAATCACCGAGATTGGGAAATTAAATTTGGAAATAATGGTAGGCTTCTTCAGTAACGGGGACAGCATGGACCGTGACTTTAAAAAAATTAGAGGAATCTTTTTGACTTCTACTTGAACGAGGAGTATTTGTATTGTATCAAGATGCAACGCAGACAAGCATGTGAAGTTAAGATTTGAGGTAGCTAGAGAATTTGACCATCTCCTTTGTAATATTCTTATTGAATGAAATGTTAAATCTTGGCACGAGAGTGTCTTGTTTTTGAAATTGAAAAGATTATTCTCTGAATATGTTTTCGGAAGATGTTTTTCCCTTGGAAAATAATTGATTTGGAAAAGTAAATGATGATACAAAATGGATATTGACCTACCGTGCTGTGACAAAATCTAACAGACAAATTTGCTCAAAAGCTTGACCAATTTGATATTTTATTTAGCACAGCAAAGCCTGCAGTTTGTGTTGATGGCGTGTCAGTCATAAAGACGGCCAATTGGTTTTTGATTTGGTTAATTGATTAAGAGTTGCCCTTGTCGCCTGAAATTTGAAGAATTTAAGAGAGATTGAACTTTGGGCCGCCATGGTCGGAAAAGTTCATGCAATCTTCATAATAAACATTCAACACCTTGCGAGTTTTATTAATGGACATGGCAAAATTTTGTATATTTATTAATGTCTTAATAAAAAAAATTAAATAAAATTATTCTATTACGTTAATATTTAAAAAAATTATTTATTATTAATTTACACTTTTTTTTAATTAAATGATCTAACTCTATTATTATATTAATAGTAGATAATTTTATATTTTTGTTAGTATTATAACGAAAAAAATAATATTTAAAAATAAAAATATTTTTTTAAATTTTTTTATTTATTATCAATTCATTCGTGCTTCTCTCTCTCTCTCCACGCTGATTAAATAATTTGTTGAAAGAAGACTAGACTAGAACTCTCTCCAGCGAAAATGCATTTTGCCCCACAAGAGAGGGCCAACCAAGATGCACAATGATACAGCAGCAGCAGCCGCCAACAGCATAAGCACAAGCATGTAGGCGAGGGAATAATAATGCACCAGTGCTTGCTTGCTAGTTATTCCATGATAGTAAGAAGGTAACATTATATGATGATAAATGCAAAGCTTTGAACTCTCTTTTGGCAGTTCCTTGCTGGAGACTACAAGCAGTAGCTACAGCTTCGCATTCAGGTTCAGAACAACGGGATTAGAATTCTAGGCTCAGGACTGAAATAAATTTGTATCCGTGCAGGCGTAGCAGCGAGTAGAGTGGGGCTGCTGCTTGCTCTACCGCCAGCACCCTGTAAATACACCGTAAAATTTGATGGGGTAAATTCGAAACATAGCAATGCTTTTCTCAAACCCATCATTTATTTCTGTTCATGACTTGTCCTTTTACTTCATAATTAGCCTCCACAGTGTTTCTCTCTGTGATCATACTAGCCTTGTAATTATTGTAATTCCTCTCGTTAATTAAGGATAATCTGTAAAATAATTGGGAATACAAAACAAGCATATCAAAAACCAAAAATGTTATTATCCAAGTTAATCAATATTGGTAATTATTATGCAAAATTAATTTGATTTTCTCTTACTCTCTCTTTCAATTTAATAATTTAGTCAATACTAAGTTTCGGCGCGCACACTTTTTCTTTCATTCAATGATACGATGGAACTTAAATTCTAACTCCATCACTTTCGGTCCAATAATTTTATCCAAACTAAATCTTGGCAAACACTGGTTCTATTTTCAATCCAATTATTTAATCAAAATTAAATTTTGACTACAATGTCTTTTCTTTATTTGTTTCTTATTTATTTAATAATATTATTTTGATTATAACTAAAAATAATCTAACAATATAATTTTACTACATCTATTAAGATAACGCGATGAAATTACTCAATAAATAAAAAAAAATTATACTTTTGGTAAATTTTTTTATAAAAAAATTAATGTTAGTCATATTATTTATTTTTTATTATTTTTTACTTAATTTTTAAAATTTTTATTAATAAATATGATTATCTCTTCGTCAATTAAATAATTCTACTATATTATCATAATCTTACCTAAAATTTTCTTTTTAACTTTTTTATTTATATAATAGTAAAGAAAATTAACAAACAAAACTAAACTAAAAAATCCTCAAAAATATATTTAAAAAAGAAACTAAATCAAAATTGTCAGTTTGATATTTTAATGTAAGAATAATTATTTGATTTTATTGGTCAACAAATGAAAAATCTAGTACAATTTTTTTTGTTGGTTAAAAATAATCAAATAGGATAAAAATCATAGTTAAATAGATAAATTTCTTGAATTTTATATTAAAAAATCACATTACATGTTACAATAGCTTGAATTCACTAATTATGATAGACTTGTACTAATATTAAGAAACTCAAGTCAACAAATAAATTAAATTTGATAGAAATCTAAGACCAAACTCAAATTACATTAATATAAATAAAATTGAAGTAAATCGTCAATTTAATTTTACTATTATCTTTAATTTGGTCTAGTTTAATATTACAAAACTAAAAATAGAGTTTGGACCTTGCCCTGCCCTGCGAACTAAACTATTTTTTTAGCAAAAAAATTTATATTAACTTTTAAAAATATTTTCAATTTTATTTATTTCACAGTAATTTTGTAATATATTGTAGGCATAAAAGAAAAGAAAAAAAGTAACACAATTTTTAAAGTAAATATTTTTGACACAAATTTTTCGATCCAGCATGAACTCGTCATAAATTTATGAGTTCGAATGAAAATAAAATGAAATGATTATTAAACAAATAAACACAATATAATATAATTATTAATTGTATTATGTTGAATTTTAAATTTTTTAATACGTAAATTTGTTTATGACATAATTAATTATTAGAGTAATTATATTGTATTAATATTTATAATTTAATATATTTATTTTATTTTTAAAATAATTTAATTATATTTATCACATTTAAAATTTTTAATTATATTTAAAATAAAATTAATTAATATTTATAAAATATAATATCATAATTATTATAAAAATACGTTAAATATATATTATAATTTATTTAATAATTTATTAATTATATTAAAATAAAAATTTTAATTAAATTTAGATTAACTTATATTTTAATATAACAGAAAAATAATATATAGGAATTATCACCCGCACAAAATCATGCGATGACAGAAAACCTCGACTAGGACAAAGTAACCTCTTCACGCCCGGAGCAAGTCTTCCCAATGTCTAAATTCCAAGATTCCAATCAAAAATTCGGAAGCTAAACTTACACCTGAGAACACTGAATCACAACTCTTCCTTACATTCTTATTTTTTTCCATTTTACGCATAAAATATAAACCACAAGGGCGAGGAATGGCAAGTTGTTGTCGGGGACCACCGAGATTAGGGAATCTGGGCAACGTGGCATCACCACATGGTGAGTGGACCAGTGTTAGCGAGGAGGGGTCGCTGTGTCAGAATATTTTTTTGCCTCTGTTTCACTGAATTTTTTTTTATATATATATTTTAAATAAATTGATTTTAACTTTATAAAAAACAGATAAATAAATAAGCAAATAAAATAAAAGCCCTCAACGTCACTGCCGAATATGGACACTCTGTGACGTTAATTTATACCACTACTCCTGCAAATACAGAAGGCCGTCGCCAGGCGGAGAACCGGGCTGAAAGCAATTGAAGCCATTAAGATTAACGGCGTTTATCCTTTTTTTTTCTTTTTACGTGGCTTTCAGATTTTGGGTCCACTGGTATGTTATGATTGTCCTAAAATCGATGTTGACGTCTGAATCTCTCCTTGATCTAATCTTCACCATTTTGTGGGCCCCAATCAAAACCATGATATGAAGTTCCTTCCGTTGTAAAATTTTTGAACGTGGCCTCTTCTGCGCGTGGTTGACATATTCTTGAAGCTGGCACCACGTGGCTATTCAAGGACACTAAGCTCTAATCATGATGGCGCAATACGTTTTACTTTCCTTGCAGCGCGTGAGTAAATAAAGTTGACCTATGATCCCCATCATGTGGTCATGCAAGAAGTAAAACAATTGTCCCACTTGATTGTAGTGGAGCGTGCGTCACACATACCAGGTGTTGCCCTTGTCGGCAATTATCGCTGAAAAAATTAATAATTATGTGTTTATTCTATAATATAATCACGTATTTTTATAATTAAATATTTTAATATAATAAAAATATAAAATATATTTTTTAATTTTTTTAAATATATTTTTTTTATTTTATTATAATAATTATTATATAATAAAAAATTTTAATATTTAAAATTTTTATTTTAAATAAATAAATAAATGTTAAATTATATATTTTTAAAAATATAATAAAAAAGAGTTAATTTTTTTGATACTTTTTGTATTTACTCTTATTTTTTTGAAAAAGTATATATTTTATTAATATATTCATAAAATTTAATTATAATTTAAATAATTTTATTAATCTTTTTTAACGACAGATAACATACATATTTTTGTGTTTAAGTAAAAAAAAAGTATATTAGAAAAGCAGAGAGGAGAGGGTGCATCACGTGCGGGGTAAATAGGAGTGGAGCTAATATAGAAAACCTCTGTTACCTTCGTAGGCAGCTGGACCCCACGACTCGCTTCTCAGTTCCCAAAGACCATTGATTGATTAAACGTAAGGCCACCAGATTTTCTAATATGTGGATCTTTGGTATACACAAGCTGTACATTATCATGAAAGAACAGCAACAGCAGGTGCAGCGGCATCTTTTTTAGCGTTGCGGTGCTGCTACGGCTCTTTTTATGATGTTCTTTAAGTACTTGCCGGAGCTAATTTTCAGATACCCCACGTCTTTTTTAAAAAAAATAAAAAATATATTATTATGTATTAATAATGTTAACTTAAACCCAAAAAAAATATATTTATAATTAAAAAAAAATTATACATGGTAAAGGGAAAAAGAAAAATTAAAAGTCCCATTATTATGGCCTCTGTTGTTCCTTATCTCCTCCTCTCTCATCACTTTCTGTTCTTTTATTGGACCTTCAACCCATAACATCCCTCCTCTTTCATTCTTTCTCCATAAAAATCTTTTAAAAAGATTAATCCCAGTTCACTGTCATGATCGGAAGTCTAGCATCTACTCTCCAGTCCTTGTATCTATTAATTTAAAGAATCGGAGAACCCAGAAAAGAGAACAAAAAATCATGAAGCGAGATTATGGAGAAACTTGTGGCGGAAGTGGAAGTGGAAGTGGAAATGGAAAGGGTGATTCTTCTTCATCAATGGGAAATGCAAATAAGGAGAAGATTTGGGAGCAAGAGCACGATGCGGGCGGCATGGATGAGTTATTGGAGGTTTTGGGATACAAGGTACGATCTTCTGAGATGGCTGATGTTGCCCAGAAGCTTGAACAGCTTGAGATGGTGATGGACACAGCTCAAGAAGACGGAATTTCTCATCTTGCTTGTGATACTGTTCATTATAATCCGTCTGATCTTTCTGGATGGGTTCAAACTATGCTCTCCGAGCTTAATAGCACCAGTTTTGATGCTCAAACTCGGCTGCTTCAAGATCCCGCTGAATCTTCCACCGTCAGCTCGATAGTATACTCGAATTCCCCGGACCAACAAAGGCAACAACAGATTAGTAATCAAGCAAGAATTTTTAACGATGATTCTGAGTATGATCTTAGAGCAATTCCTGGTGTTGCCGCCTACCCACCGCCGTCTGATTCAGATAGTGAAAATAGCAACAAAAGAATGAGAATTGGTTCCCCACAGGCTCCAGCAATTGGAGTTCCCAATACTATGTCATCTGATTTAACTCGTCCTGTGATGGTGCTCGACTCACAAGAAGCCGGCGTGCAGCTTGTCCACGCCCTCGTGGCTTGTGCGGAAGCAATTCAGCAAGACAACTTGAAACTTGCTGATGCGCTTGTAAAGCACATAGGTTTACTGGCAGCATCACAAGCTGGATCTATGAGAAAGGTCGCAACTTATTTCGCCGAAGCCTTGGCTCGTAAGATCTACAGAATTTACCCGCAAGATTGTCTCGATATAACTTACAACGATATTCTTCAGATGCACTTCTACGAGACCTGCCCGTACCTGAAGTTCGCTCACTTCACTGCTAATCAGGCCATTCTCGAAGCCTTTGGCACCGCCAATCGAGTTCACGTCATTGATTTTAGTCTTAAACAAGGTATGCAATGGCCAGCCTTGATGCAAGCTCTTGCGTTAAGACCCAGTGGGCCGCCTGCTTTCCGTTTGACCGGCATCGGTCCACCTCAGCCTGATAACACGGACGCGTTGCAGCAAGTGGGATGGAAACTAGCTCAATTAGCCGACACCATTGGCGTTGAATTCGAGTTTCGAGGGTTTGTTTGCAATAGTTTAGCCGATCTCGAGCCTCAAATGCTCGATCTTCGCCCGCCGGAGGTTGAAACTGTTGCTGTGAACTCTGTTTTTGAACTTCACCGTCTCCTGGCTCGCCCTGGTGGGATTGAAAAAGTTGTCTCTTCCATTAAAGGTATGAAACCCAAGATTATTACAATTGTTGAGCAGGAAGCCAACCACAACAACCCGGTTTTCCTGGACCGTTTTACCGAAGCTTTGCATTATTATTCGAGTTTATTCGACTCGTTAGAGGGTTCCGGAACTCCCCCGAGTGATGATCAGGTTATGTCCGAGGTTTACTTGGGTAGACAGATATGCAACGTGGTGGCATGTGAAGGGGCCGATAGAACTGAGCGACACGAGACGCTGGCTCAGTGGCGAACTCGGATGGCTTCAGCCGGGTTTGACCCGGTTCATCTGGGTTCCAATGCGTTCAAACAAGCTAGCATGTTATTGGCTTTGTTCGCAGGAGGTGATGGGTACAGAGTGGAAGAGAACAACGGTTGTTTAATGCTCGGTTGGCACACACGGCCGCTGATAGCCACCTCCGCCTGGCAACTGGCGGCCACTGAGTCGTAATAGCAAGTCGTGTATTGTCCAAACTCAAATAAGCTGAATGTTTTAACTGAGTTGAGGTTGCTACGAGTGAGGAAGGAGATTGTGTAGACCAAACCAAGTTCGTAATTTTAGTCATTTTCTCCCCAGTTAAATTATTAAATTTAAATTTGTTGGGTCTCTTGTCTTAGATCTTGAGGTGCTAATGCCATGGAATGAGAATTGTGTATTGTTATTGTTTTTAACTCTTTAATAAATCGGGGTGGGTGTTCTTGTTCCAATTCCAAAAACAAATGTTAATTCAGTTGATAAATTTCGTTCTTCTGACGTGATGCAAGAGACTAGATTACAGATTACATTAAATCAATCAAATTTAATGAAGTTCATCTAGCTAACGATGTATTATTTATTATCATTGTCATTGTTTGCATGTATGTATGATAAGCTTTACTCCTATGTATGGAGAATTGATAACTTGAAACTGAATCAGTGCCCATCTAATCAAGAAGGTACCATAAAAACAACAAGAACAAGAAGCTAGGGCTTCCTTCAGTCCAATAACTAAGAAGAAGAAGAAGAAGAAGAAGATAAGGTTAGTACATGAGCTAAAAATCTTATCTGTAATTCAATAATTATGATTTGGCTGGATTGGCTAGTGCTGGCTGGTGGGTAATTACTATCCAAATCATAAATTAATAAAAGGTTTATTTTTGTTGCCAAGTTTCTATCCATAAATCATCATTGTTGGGTCTTAAGCTTAGCTTATAAGCATCATCACTTCTTATGTTCATGAAACAAAGTAGTTGTTTTGATGTGATTATCTAAAGGTCGAAGCATCAACAATTCTATCCAACATAGTGGTGCTCTAATAGAGAATGCTTCCCCCTGTATTGTTCATTTAATATTTTTTAAAATTGTTATAATTTAAATTTTGTCGAAACTATAATATCTATATCTCGCCTTAAAAATAAATTTAAAAAAATATTTGACTTCACTTCTATGCTAAACAAAATTTTGTAAAATTGATATTTATAACTTATTTTGTATATCAGTCGATTTTAATTTACATGAGAGTTAGCTACTTTTAAAATTTTAAATTTTATTCGAATTAACTTATAATATTAAAAGAATAATAATTTTTTTTTAACAAATAATACTATATTTCTATCACATTATTTGTACACTCGTTTAATAGAATATTGTAATATATATATACACACACATATTAAATTAATAAATTATGATTAAATACTTAAAATAATTTTAATAAATGACATTTGTAAAAGTATTTTCATATAAAATAATAATACTTAAATAAATTCACATTGCTTTAGATGCAAAATTAAGATCATTATTTTATGGGCAGGATCTTCTTGTTTAAATTTAATTTTAAAAAAAAACAAGGCAGAATATATCTCTATTGCACTAAAATCACTACTTTGTAACATCATGCCATGTTTATGCTGCATTATCATTTATCACAATTAGCAACTATGATAGGCAATTTCAAAATTAAAAGTATAAATACAAAAATTTTGTGACATTAAATATAAATAATATGATATCTCGTACACATTTTAAGTTTTCTCTAAATTCATACACATTCTTTTATTTATTTCTGTAACAATCTTATGTAATGTAATGAATAAAATTTAAAATAAAAAATTGCATTCTATATTATAAATCATATTAACAAATTCAATCCATTAAGCATCTTTGTGTTATCTTCTGATTTAAAAAAAGATGTTATTGATTAAAATTGAAATAAATAATCATATTATTTTATTACGATTGAATGTAAGGATTGATTTCATGTTAAAAATTTTTGTAAAAATAATTTTTATTTAATTTTTTTGAATAATACGTTATGTTATTTTACTACGATTGTATTTATACATTGTATTTTAATTGTTGGATTGTCTTTCATGTTAAAAATTTTGTAAAAAAAATTTATACAAAATTTTTGATATTATTATTTATTTATTATTATGACGATAAAATTTAATGGTTAAATCTTGGTTTCACTCTATTAAGTAAAATATGATTTTAATCTCAAAAATCGTATTAGAGGAAACTAATTCGATACAAAGAGAGAGGGAGTATTGAGAGTGAAATTCAGTGGCACATTTGAATGTGATATGTCGACATTAATTTACAAGACAAATGGCACCAAAGAGATGATTGATTAATGGCCTAATTAAGCAAGTTTAATTAATTAATTACAATTGATAGTGTAATTAACAAGTATTTTGCCTTCCAACTGAGACACAAAACATACTCTCTCTCTCTCTTTTTATCTTTTCACTTTTCTATAATCTTATTCTACGCGAAAGTGGAGTGAACTGATCGTCTAAAACGTCAATGTCCAGACCATAAAACGCATCAAACAATTTTGTGGGTCTAAGGCTGTGGAAAGTCGACGAATGGTTGGCTGGCCGGCTGGCTTGGCTCCATTTTGATTATGACAACCACCCTCCACTAACAATAAGCACTTACATAATCTTTTTTAGACAAAAACACAGGGACCTCTCATTGCATGAAAGCTTCTTTACACCTTTGACACGTTCAAATGAAGTGAAAGCGCTTTTCGAAAACAACAATTACTACTACTAATACTACCACTGCTGCTGCTAAAATCTTCCTTTTCCGTAAGTGTGAGTAGAAGCACTCTTCTCCACCATTTGTCATTCCAAAAGTGCTTTTGATTTCAAATATGGGTTCAACTTTATACCACTTCTAGACTCTTTTATCTCCTTTCCTATTGGAAAGCATGCAATCATTCTAATTATCCCATTTGTCACCTTCACAAACATTCAATTCAATTCACCCAACTTTATTATTTTTAAATAAGTACATTGGCCGGCACTTTATAGTCAACTTCCATTTACAGATAAAAAATAAATATTAATTAATTACGTGTAATCACTGTCACATAAATTTCTATTGTTATAATAATATGATTTAAATTTATTAAATTGTGGTTAGTGGCATACCAAAGGATTGCTGCTACCTCGTATTATTAGTTAACCTGATAATAATAATATTGGAAAGCAATAAGCAGTGCGATTGTTTCTACTGATTAGTATTATTGTTAAATTAGGATTTTAATCAAATAGATCGCAGTCGAAGGATGGATGAAACAAGTAATTAATTTTTCAGGATCACGTTGTTTATTAACGTAGAATTATAGGACTACTCAATTCAAGTTCAACACTCAACTGCTCAACGTACTCGTGCATGCATGCATGCATAATATTTCAGATGGCGTACGTCGTTGTTCTTTATCTCTCGCCATCCGTCACCTTGCGTAATTGACCTAAATTAGTTCCAAAATTGTAAATCATCCGTAATTTTCACCAATGAAAATCAACTCTCTGCCGTCAACCATGAATTTAAAACTTGTACTTCATCTTCGTCGTCGTCGGACACTAGAACAGGTGACAGTAGACAGTTAATTAGATATTGTCCCTGTTCGTCATCCTCAAGATACAATTCGTGCTTAACCTGCCTTTTAAACAATCCTCAAGATGCCCGTTAAAGCCATCTTTATAGTATTTACCTTATACGTATAGATGATGTACATGCTTTAAATAATTGAATTATTTCTAAAGCAGAGGCATTGATGTAGGAACAAAGTACCGAAAATTAATTGACAAGTCAACGAAAAGAACTGCATGGAATTCAAAAGATCTTAGCTTATCCTTCAAAATACCAAAGGTCATGCGTTAGAGTGGATGATACGATCTTGATTAGCTTTCGGGGCACGTCAAGTAATAGGGAGTGTTATTCAACTACGCAACTTAGCATGCAGCTCCATGTATTCAAAAACAAAAAAAAATCACCTCGATGCAAGCATTTAAAACATTAACCAATGCTTTATGTTATTTTGGGATAAAATCTTTTTTATTCTTAATTAATTTTTATTTATTATAAAATTTTAATAAATAATAAATAAAATATTAATTTGTTATTTCCGTTTATGCTTATCTACCATTAGATATTTAAAAGTTAAAATAGAAAAAATTAAAAAAAATTATCTTTTATTTTGATATAAAAAAATGCAATAAATGTACAAAGTAATTGAACTAGAATACATTATAATTAAGAACACACACACATATATTAATGTGCAAAGTTATATTATTAATTTATATTACTTATATTTTTTATTTTAATAAAATTTTATTTATTCTCGTAAAGATACAGACACTTTCTTGAGAATAAAATAAAAAATTATCTATTTTTATTTGGTATTTCAATTTAATTTTTTTTAATCTTTGCATTAATCGCTCATCACTCTAATCAATTGAACTAATAGACCAATACGACATGAGACTATCTATTACCCTATATTTTTTAACTAAAAATTGTAAAATATATATATATTTTTTCTAAGAGTTAATTATTAGGCTAACGCATTTTAATTCCTAATCCCATCCTTGTGCTTTCTTGAACTCTAATAAAATTAAAGCACGGGGTCATTTTTATTATGTGATAGACAAATTTGAATAAAACGAAATGAACCTGAGATTTTTAGAAGAAAAAATAAAATATAATTAAAAAAAATTAAAAATAATATTTTATTATTTAGTTGTAACATGAAATCATCAAATTAAATAAAAAAAAGTTTTATGTAGGTTTTTAATAAAATCTATTTGTAAGAATTTTGCGGAAAACAATATGTACGAGAGAACCATTCAACCTGAGATTGTTTGACTTGACACAACTGTACCATGACTAAGCTCATGCACAGCGGTGTCAAAAGTTCCGACCCGGTTCGACCCCATAAATCCTACAGGCTTGGCTCAACTCAGTTTAGAGTCTAGGTCGGACCAAAATATCAAAACCCAGGACAAATTTGGACTGAAACTTATCTCGTGGGCCGAGCTGGTTGTATTTATATTTATATTAAATAAATATTTTAAAATTATTAGGTAATTAAAGTCTATTGAAACCCAACACGGTGTCAAGTCGGACTTATGAACCGTGTCAAGTTTTCTTTGTTTTCATACGGACCGAACCTAAACCACCGTTTGTCAACCCCCATCCATATACTTGATGGAACAAATTTTCATTTTGTAAAATTTTGCAACATCATCAATTTTTAATATTCTTTTCATTGGATTTTAAATTTAATTAGTTTTTTTATTATTACTATTAACTTGGTTGGAAGTAAATGTTTAAACAAGACTAACACTAAATGAACTTGCTTCGTGCATCGAACTCTAATAGAAGGAAAAAAAATTAGATAGAAATAACAAAGTATTTGGGTACTAATCTTCTGTATTTAGTATTAACGATGAACTTGAGCCTCTCTTTTAAAAAGTTATATTCTTATTCCTCCGACAAAAGCATTTTAAACCATCTTTCAGTATCAACCGCCCATTTCCAAGCAAATCATCATCCTCCTCTCATCTATTTATGCTAAAATAGTTGTCTCCACTATGCCATATGCAGAAATAAAACCAAAATTGCAAATAAACAAAACCAAGAGAAAAGCAGATGTGCTTTATGGAAGATATGCCATTCCCAAAGCATAAAAGCATAAATAAATATTATTTGACATATTAAGCAAGCTAATACATTACCCTTTTGATACGACACTCAAGAAGCAAGTATGAAAATGCATTAATATAAACATATATATATATATATATATATATATATATTATGACTGTAGAATGAAATTGATGCCACAACTAACCTTTCAAGTTGAAACCCTGAAAGAGAAGAGAGAGATCATCTCGTTCTCATCAGTTAGGTAATATTTTGAAACTGAGAGATTTGATGAGCCATGCTTTCCAACCTCTTCCCTTGTGAGCTATATTCTTTGCACTGCCTTCTCTCATCTGTGGTTGTAATTTTTTCTTGCATAGCAGAAAGTTTCTTCCCCCGCATGATCCTATTCTTTCCGACGGATTCAAAGCTACCAAATCCAAAAACCAACCAATTTCTTATAGTTGGCAGTTGTCACAGCAGAATGATAGAAATGATATAAAATTGTCAAAAAATAATTGAATGAACTTAAAATAATCAATAATCAGTAATGGTTAATTCTGAATACAACCAGCTTATTGTTCTTATCAAAGAGTGAAACCAAGAAAAAAAAACTGAAAAAACTAAAAGCATTAGAAAATGAGTAGAGGAGGGGATACCATCTGATCCTTCATTTGCACGGTAGAGAAGAAAATTATGGACATCGAAGCCGAGAACCGGAAGGCGGCCTTCACGGGCGAAAGTCTTCAAGGCAGTGTCGATGACAGAGGCAACGACGTCCTCTTCATTAACCAGAAATCTTATAGGTCCTGCACTACCAAGAACATTCACCGTAACCAAGATTCTACTTTTCTTGTTCGCAATATTGTTATCAGCTGCAGGCTTCTTCTTGTGCATATGCGACATCATTTTCTCAGTCATTTTCTTACGAGATAGGATCGAAGAGAACAAGAGAAGTGTAAGGGAGAGGTGAAAGATAGTTAATTTTAGAGAGAAGAGAGACAAAGTGTTTTAAGGGTCAAGGCCGAGGCAGCGATAGTACCAGGCTTGTTTGGAGGAGCCAAAGGAGGAAGGGGACAACACGTTTTGTCCAAGCGCCGTTGCCCTCATAGAAGGACTAGAAGAGAGAGAGTTCATGAAAGTAGAAGAAATACTTTCCACCATTCAAAGAACTGGTGGGTTTGCTTGAGGAAGATGAGAAAGAGAAAGAGAGCTAACCAGGTTTTGTTCTTGGACAGAAAGAAGAATATTAGCTGCGAGAATAAATTACCTATGTCGTATACACTGCTAACCAGCAGAAAGAAAGAGAGGCGCTTACTGGTGTTAGAGTTAACTGTTGTTGGATTATTGATATTTTCTTTGCAATATGACTCAATTTAATTTTTATTTTTCAAGAGTTGTTGGGCAACGTGCTGTGATTTTGGCATTTTAGCGTCTCTTTATAGAACAGTTGGGGTTACGTCTATTTTTTTTTATAAAAAAATTCATAAAAAGTAATTATTATTATTATTAGTATCATTCTAAAGGCCGCTAGTGGTGCCGTTCATGCTTTGGTTTGTGCGAGCAGAGGATGTATTGTTTTCGAAATTTGTGTTGTTTCAAATTGGTTGTCGTCAGAAATGTGGAAATATGAGCACAGATTCTCAAATTAAAGTCGGCTTTCAGTTGAGTAAAGGAAAAAGACACCTAAACATAAGAAATTCAATTCAGGTGTAAGCCAACGGACTTGCTGAAAGATACAAATCGGATTGTGTGACAGAAAGGACCGACGTCATACACCATGCCAATTTTTTCGTATAAAATTCTCTGTGTCATATTTAATTATAGAGTTTAAAAATAAATGCATTTCCCATGTTGAATTCTTCAATTACGAGTTGTATTCACCAGTTTCTTTATTATGTTAATGAATAATTAAGACGTCAAAGAATTTGATGAAATTTTTATATTCATCATCTGTCACTCTTACCTGCTCTGACCTCGCAGAGCCCCACAATTAAGACTTCTCCTTCTGAGAAGCTCCTGAATTGGAATTAGAATTAGACCGACCAACATTGAAATGTCATTTCTGTTTCAAGGAGTACACTGGCTCATTCAGAACACCCTCGACGAGTGAAGTTCCTAGTAAGGTGGCCTTACCTGTGTTTGGCGTTGGCATGTTAAACAAGCGATTCTTCCCGGTTGATGATCTAATAAACAAATCTAAGGCCACAGTTTGAACAATGAAACATAACCGCACCAATTTGTATCGTAGGATGAACTCTCACAATATGTAGTACTCACAAGTTCATTTAGTTGAAATTTAAAAGATATTGGAGAGCTTTGAAAGCTTGATTTGTATTGCCGTGTCTTGCATAGAGAGAATGGTATTGCATCTTAATGGAAAAAACTGACGGTAACAGTAGCTAATATATACACGAAGAGACTAGAGCTAAAGGATGGAAAACAAGGTGACCTAAAAGCAACAAAGCATTGTACAAAAATGGTAAAAGCAAAAAACATTACTGCAGCGAGCAATGCAGGTGTTTATGCTGTGCACTGCTTCTGCAATGCTTGTTTGCTAGTACCATGAGCTTTGTCTTCGTCTGCAAGCACATTTGTTTGCTCAGCAAGTTTCCCTTTCTCTGATATGCATCTGGGCTGCATCACTTTGAGAGCATTGCTGGGGTGGGACTGCTTGAGTTTGGGCTCGATATGATATTCGATTTTAACTCATTTCAGGAATAATGAAGAACCAAGAATACCATTCTCAAAATGTTGTCAGATATTAATATCATGCCGCAAATCCCCCATAATATGATACAACCCGGCAGGAGTACAATCTCACTAGTATGTAATAACTGTTTTCCAAATTTGCGACAGGTAAGATGCTACTTGCCGTCACGCAGCAGATAACCCATAGATACAAGAACAAAATTAAATGGAAGACGCACATAATAGGGATGCAAGTTGCTTTGTACACCGAGTGCATACAACTGGAACTTCAGCCTGAAGCTACTCCACGATCAGCAAGTTATTCTTGGTTAATCCTTCACCAACTGTTGGAAATTCTGGCGATAGCTGCCACTCCCCATCAACCAAGAATTTGATCTCATACCTTCACATAATATTATGAGTTAGAAGAAGTAACAAGTGTATTTTCTATAATCCCTCGCATCTGTGGACTAAATAGAATCACACCTTCCCGGTCTCAACATTAATGTTGCTGAGAACTTAGTAAATGAGCCAGTATACTCTGGTGACAAGTGCTCCCCTTGACTCCAGCCATCAAAGGTACCCATCACTTGAACACTCTAATATCAAATAATGAAATAGGTAGAATTCAACTCAATCAAAATTAACTCCCCCCAAAATTTCATGCTCAATAATCTAACTTATTAACTTCAGAATTTTCATAAACAAGTCTTGGATACAATTATAATCTATCCTTCACGTGCTTTCATACTCATAAAAAATTTAATAAACTAAAATAAACAAAAGCAGAGCATGTTAGGTGTTGACAACAATCAATTACATCAAATAGAAGACTGACACAATGTAAGTATCAAACCGATAACATTACTCCCTCACATCCATAACATTATTCCAAAATATACAAATGACACAATGTAAGTATCAAACCCAATGAACTCACATTTCAAATGTCTGCTTTTTACTACTATACTATACTGAGTAAAGGTTCAATTTGAAATATAGCATGCAGACTTTAACTAGAAGACTTGTATACTGAAAAAATCAAAATCAGTGTGTAAATGTACATGTTTAAACTAGAACAGATTCTCAGAAAATTTAACAAACATGGAGAATAAAAAACTACTAATTATTAGAACTCCATAACAAATTCTGCTATCACTTTTAGACATCATTTAATATCATTCCTTTAATCTTTTTTGACCTCAGCTTCATCTACTGTCATAGTTTTCCACTAATACTCTGTGACCTGTTTTTATATATTTTGGGTGAATAATCATTGATATGCTCACCAGATCTCTTGCATGTAATATAACTATCTGATTGATTAAACTGTTACCTTTTGATTATTTAAATTGATACTTGCTGATTTCCAGGCAGCAACCACACACTAATTAACTAAAATTAGCCGTATTCTTAAAACTATCAAATTATTTTTCCTGTCATATAGATACACCATTTTTCATGCATATAACCAATTTTATATTGCTAATTAATATTATTCAAAACTTTTAAATAAAGTAAGAAATATTAATTATGCTAGCTTAAGAACCAGAGAATGGCATGTGTAATAATGATGAAGAAACTTATGCATATGTGTTAGCTTAGGAAATACACAATACTAATGTATGAATTCACCCACTTGTGCTTCACAGTCTGGGACTCATACTATTTGAACTACAATGGCCTTTCACATGTCAACATTTACGAATAGAGAATGGATGCTTTAAAATTTGTAGACAACCTTGAAAAGAAACAAGTTAATCAGGTCTAAAAACTTATATTGGCTTGGTTTTGTTTAATACTTGGTCAATGTCAATGAGGCACAAAAAAGACAATTCTACTAACCTTCAACGTGCAATTAACCAATGAAAAAATGGAAATGCAATCACAGGAAATTGCAATGCCATGCAAGGTAAAAGAGCAAAAATAATAATAATTATAATAGAACTTATATTAACTGGGGCCATCTATTATGTCACATATGAACACATGGTAAAATGAAGCAAGCTAATCCAGACACCATTTTCTCATAAGCATAGAAAATATTAAGCCAAATAGACACTTTCTTGTGTGTTTACCTCTGCCATGCCACACCAGAACAATGAAACCTCCTTGGATTGAGCAGTATCAACATCCTTTATCTGTTCCTTTAATTTCTCATGCACAGCTTTACTCCAGAAGAAAATAAAAGCAGCAGTATTTTGTTAGAAGAAAATGAGAAATTTAAAAAAAAACTAAAGAGTTTATATATTGTATCTATACAATCAAAGAAGCAACATATAAAGCTCACAGAAGATCGTAAACCAACCAAGTAGACTAGTTGACAAATGCATCAAAGCCAAAACTTGTGTTAAAGGTTATCATACTACCGATCACAAAGGAGGACAAAAAGATTTGACTAAAAAGAAACACTTTGAACTCTTAAGATACTGAAAATAGATTTTGTCTTTTATCCTCCATAGTTCACTTGATCAGCCAATTGGCTTCACCCATCCATCATCACCACAACCACCAACATAAATTGACAAGACTTAGGGAAAGATATAGACTTTCTCATTCCAAAATAAGCGTTGTTAATATCACCATACCTTCTAAGCGCGAGAGAAGGTGAGATTGAATAAATTTCCCATTAATCTTTCTAGAACCTTCCGGAATGACAGACTGAGCTATTTCTTCTGCCAGTGAGACTAATGCCTGCTTATGGAAAACAGAATGGAACAGTAGTATCAAAACATAGTTTTGATTCCATCATAGAAAACAAAAGCTTTAATTCTCCGGTTTTACATTCAGGAACACCAATATTTGGGGAGCCCTTGCACAGGAGCTCTGGTACACTTCACAACAATTCTACAAACAGAACTAAAATTATCTAGATAAATATCCAATACCAAACTTAGACCCGAAGTTGAGCAGAGATCCAAACACATGCAAAGCCATGGACACTTCCTAATAATTAGGGTTTATCATCAGATTTGGAATATGAAAAAATAGCCATAAATTCAAGTCCTTCATCATATACTTAAAAAGTCAAATCATGTTGAGTTGTGTCAAGGTTTTGCTTCCTTGGATAGCTCTTAAAATTATCAATTTAAAATACCATAGATCGAAGCCTTTACTTGCTTGGATAGCATCTAGAGTTTACTCAATTTAAAAGTATAGATCCAAGAAGATTAATCTTCTAGGAGACATGGAGTAAATGCTTGTGACAGTGGTATGCTCATGCAAATCAATTTGCTTATTTAGAGACAGAAGGTGAGGGAGAGTAAACAGTGAACCTGAATTTCAAGTTCCATGACAGCAAGTTCACTTTTGAAGTTGATCAATGCATCCTCCTTTAAGTAGAGCTGTCAAGATATACAAAAATACAATATCAGGAAATGCTTTTATTCTAAAATAATCCTGACAACTGCTCAGCAGTCAAACGCACTTTTGCTTTAAATTCTAAAAAGTAATTGAGTGTGTCATTACAAACTTATAGAATACTGAGGTACATTGTTGTTGTTTTGTTATTTTTGATACTGCCATAATAAGAGGATGACACATTAAAGAGCGGAGAACAAACGGCAGTGATTGATGGGAAGGTATAGCCAACAATCAAAAGCATAACATTACAACAGAGAGCCCAGCCTTGACAATATACTAGTGTTAAATTAAATCTTGGAACCTCTTGAATACTGAAGGTTTTATTTGTACTATTGTTTTTCATAATCTTTGCTTTTGACTGTGGCATACATCTGAGTTATATGATCCCCCCAGCAAAAGCATAGCAGATTTTACTGATTTCTGTGCACTAGTGTATCTGAAATCAGTAAATAACCGAAGGAAATTTGCATTTTGTGATCTCCTTCTGTTTCACTATTTGAAAGAACATATCAAAAGTATGCAATTTACTAAAATAAATATATGGCATATTCCCCACATCTATCACAAGGAAACCATAAAAGATTTAGTTAAGAAATAGCAGTGGACATAAGGGGTAAGAAATAATATACAAACCTGTCGTTTAAGAAGCCTGTTTTGTTGATTGGCTTCACTTAGTTTTTTTGTAAGCTTTTGTCTTTCTGAATCAGCCAAGAGTGACTGCAACTATTGAAAAATTACAAAAGTGTTTAGCTCAATACTGTTGATACTTCCATTTATAATGCTGAATTTCTGAACTTCATTTCACCTCTCCAAAAGGTGAAAATGGTGCATATGTCAGATTATTAATGTTTTTGTTATTGCTCTTGGTGTTGTAAAAAGCGATTTCAGACAGCTAAAACCATTTTCCTATCTATTTCTAGTGTTAGGTTGAAATACAAAATAAGTGTTTTAGTACCAAAAGCGATATGGCTTTCTATGGAAGTATTTCCTAGTACAATCTTCTGTTCATCCAAAATTAGTACACAATTCACTTATGGCACAAAATACAAGTGCAATCAGCCAATTTCTTGCTTCTCAATCCCCAGATACAAATACATATCGCATTTATATGTAACATAAAACAATGCATTTCCTTGTAAGTTTACCTCATCACGACGCAGCGGTTGAGACAAAATTTGTTCTGGTGAATTCTCAGAATCATCCTCCTCACTGCCAGTATTATCTTCGGACTGCAACGATGAAGATTCCTCCGCACTAACCGGCAAAGAATACGCTCTCCAGAACTGACGGCACACTCGATGATCCTGAGCAGAAACTACATGAGAATGATCTAAACTGGGGTAGCTCGTCCTCAGATTCCAGGCAGCACCTTGACATGGAAATTTGCGCACATTTTCCCAAGCTAACGCGCTCAAATTACGCGAAAAACACGACATCTGTATATCTAAACAGCACCTATCCATATTTAGGACACAAATACGAATTGCCAATTAAGATTATTAGCAAGTAAAAATTCATTTAACGAATCTGATAAAGTACTTCCAATTAACTAAATAACAGGAAAGGTCACCTCACAGTACCGATCTCCATGATCAAGAATCGCTTCTGGAAGATCGAAAAACAAAAATACAAGTTGAAGTATTATTGCCCGTTAGAGAATGCAATGCGACTGGAAATTGAACTTAATAAGAGAGGAAAAGAGAGAAAACGAGGGAAGCTCGAGAACTTACTAGTAGTATCTTCTGGGTCAGGTTTTGAGCATCGTGCGAGCAGAGTGAACATGAAATTTGTCAACAACGTGGCAGCTCACGCGAGGGAAGAGCACGTGATGGAGTGTAAACACACGTGTGTAGGTAATTTACACCCAGAGCCGAGAAAAAAAAATCAAATAATCTATACCTTTGGGAAAATTATCAATTAAACTCACCGTGTTCGCCAATTCATCCCTTGGCCATCTTTGACCTCTAAAGTCATTTTCATAACTCTCCATTCCGATCCATGTTTTATGCCTTGACCATACGGAGTATAACGGTGCAGGCCTCGTAGAATCAAAGTAGGCGAGCTCTTTGTTAGTTTCCGACCCAACCTCCTGCGCATAAATTCTTTAAAATTAAGAATTCTCTCTCTTAGTTAACAAAGCCAAACCCACTCTAAATGAAAAAAATTTAAAATAATATTTGATATATTAATATTGTAAAATTATAAAATATATTAAGAAAATTTCAATTTAATTTCTAATCTTTTGCAAAAATTTATATTACTCAACTGATCTAACACCATGCCTAAGAAATAATGGTTCATTTTTATCATTTTTTTAAATCCCTATAGTTTAGGTCAACTTCCTTTTAACTAGTCTCCTGCCAAAAATTCTCAGTCTCCTTCCATCAAATTTGACAGAAAAAAAACCTTTTTTACATCCTTAATGCAACTTTACATGAAGAAGAAATTGTCATATTTGTCGAGGACTAAACTGCAATATCATATTTATTAACATCATCAACGAAATAGAGTCAGTTAACTAAGAATGCCCTTACCACAATATTAATAGAGTTTTCTTAAATTTCGTACGGTCTGGACGGCCTTCTTAGCGTAATATAATTATGAAATTAAAAATAATTAATAATAATATTATTTGTTTTTTTTTATTAAAGAATCATTGAAGATTAAGTAATTACACGTGGTCTGAAGCTCATTGATGGTCAATAGTGTTTTAAAATTCGATGAGAAGTCAGCAGTCCGCCAGGTCAAAGAGAAAATTATTTAAATAATTTTATTTTAACTTTTTTTTTAAATATTTATTATTAATTATAAAATAATTTTATTAAAATAATTATTTTTAATAATTTTATTTTCGTAATTACCTTTGCACTTCAACCTTTAACAGTAAAAAATATTTTCTCATATTTCTTTCTTTTCGTACCACAAGCAAGAGCATGTGCGTGCGTGGGCTTTACGCACGGAATAAAAAATATTTTTTAAAATTTTTTTTTCTTTTAAAATTTAAAATTAATTAAAAAATATAAAAATTACTTAATTATGAAAAAAAATTTAATTTTTGTTTTTAATTTAAATAATTAATTAAATAAAAAATTAAAAAGATTAGAAATTATAATAAAATTAATTTTTATTTGACAAAATAAATTTACAAAATTTAATTATAAAATTTTTAAATACCTAAATTTTTTTTTAATTATAAAATTTTTGTTTAGTTAATTTATATTTTTATGCAATATTTGATAATAATTATTTATTTATACAATCTTACAAGTAATAATTTTATAACAAATATTAGTTGGCATACTTTCAATTATATATTTAAAATGTATTAAAAACATTTAAATTTAAATATTTAAACACTAATAAATTTAAAATAAAAAAAATTAAATAAATTAAAAATTTCAAATTTAACATAAAATAAATTTATAAAAATTACATTTATAATAATTATAAAAAATTAAAAAATTATAATCATGTCGACAGCAACAAGTTTTTGCCTTAACGTGCCCACAAGGGCACTAATTTTGTCCCACTGTAGCTGCACGAAAGCAACCAATATTTCAATTTTTTTTTAAAAAAAGTCGTCATTAAAATAAAATATTTAAAATAATATTTTAATAAATTAATTATAAATATAAAAAAACATTAAAATAAAATTATTTTAAAATTTTTACCGGATAAAATGGAATAAAATAATTGCGGAACGGAGCGGAATCATTTTGGTGAAAGAGTACGAACAGCTCGTGATACACATGATGTGGAAGCATCATTTTGGCGGGGTCCTAAATTTTCTAGTATGCATACGCTGGCTTTATACAAGTGGTTGAATACAAACGGAAGATGGGTCTTGTCATCACCAGGTACACGCCTACTTAAACATTAGGTAGGAAGTCCTAGAAAAAGAAGAGAAAAAGTTAAAAAAAAACACAGAAATTTTCTGTCTCTGATAGATAACTAGTCTGCCATGGAGAATTTGATGGGTTTGCTCCGGATTCATGTTCTTAGAGGACTGAATCTTGCTATCAGAGATGTTAGAAGCAGTGATCCTTACGTTGTTGTCGAGATGGGAAAACAGGTTATTTTGATTTTGCTTTTTTTAAAAAATAAATAAATAAATAAATTTGTTGGCTTTAAGTTGCTTTGCTCACTGTTTTCTCGGTTGACTGGTTTTATCGTATGATGATTCCAAGGAGTTTATGCTTTCATGGTGTTTATGAAATTAAGGTACCAAAAACTGTTGATGCTTGAAGGGCGAACAACTGTACATGTATTGTTTGTTAATAGTTTTTTAATTCCTTTACGTGATTAGTTGTTGCCAGAGCTCTTTGTCTCGTCTTGAGATTTGCCAAAACCGCTGTGTTATTTGGTCTCACCGTCTATTAAATCAATTTCTTTATTCTTATTACTATTAGTTGTTGCCGGAGCTCTTCAACATCTCTTGAATTCTAGTCCCAAACCGTGGTGACCATGCTCTTCATTTTGTCCAAAATAACACTTTTTACTAAACGTTAAACGTTTTCGGAGCATTTCCTTCATGAATTGCAAAGCTTTTTGCAATCCAAAATTTATCCAGAAAATAGAGGCTACATTCAAGCGTTGGTTATATGTGGTTGGTGTGTCTATTTCATAGCTTAGGGCTAGTGACTTGGCATTTTGCTTAATTCATTGAATCCGGGCAGTTGATAATTCATTCATATTTTGGCAAATTGATTAGCGTATACTGCTTTGTCCGCCACTTTATATAAGCAAAAGAATTCTGCCTGTTTGAAATTTTACTTCATAAATATGCCTTTATTCTGTCACAAATTATTGCGCGTTTAGGGATTTTCAAATAGCCAGAAAGACCTTCGGGGATCTTTTAGGATGCAAAGTGCTTGAAGTGATTTTTGGTGAAGTATCTTAAACTGGTTATCTTGGAAGTTCTAGCTGAAATTTGTTTCATGTCTTAGTTGCAAAATTCCTTTCAGATTCTTTTCTCTGTTTTATCCCTGTTCTGGGGTCCGGACAGACAAAGATAAAAGGATAAAAGAGCATACAAATGATTATTAGATCTCTTTGTTGCTGACTACAACTGAATGTTTCAGTATTGAATGCCTTGTGTTGGGCAGAGGTTGAAGACTCGTGTTGTGAAGCAGGATGTCAATCCTGTGTGGAATGAAGATTTAACCCTTTCTATTGCAGACCCAAATCTTCCGATCAAGCTTGTAAGTATTGGAAATTACAATTCTGTCAAGAATGGTGTACATAACCCTAATCAATTGAAATCTGGGAATGCCTATGTTTGTTTCTAACAGACATGGTAGGAAACGAAGTTACAATGATATTTTCGTACACATTTTTGCACTTATCATGGAAAAAACACTAGCTGTAAGCTTTTGGCAACTATGGATGGGATCTGAGGTGTCAAATATGTTCTTTCCAATGACAAACTAACAAATATGTTTAATGTTTAACTGGAAAATTCATGCATTTAATCATAGCTTGCTTGTGAGTAGCTGCATCATTTTTAGGATGATTATATGTTGAAGCTAAATTTGGTCAAGATACTTGAGAGTTTGTGCGAGTTCCACTCAAAGAAGTTATAAAAGATGTAAAAAATCATATATGCATACTTTAATAAGAACATTTGAACAGAAAAGTTACTTTGTTCTTAAATAGACGATGTCAAAGTTGTGCATGGCTTCACCAATGAGCATCTCATGCAGCCAAATTTATGATAACACTTTCTAAACATTTTTATAACTAATGCACTGGGATTTATACCCAAATTACTAATGAGAATTTACCTTCATTGCGGAGTGCAGACAGTTTATGACAGAGACACGTTTAGCCCAGATGACAAAATGGGAGAAGCAGAAATTGAAATGACTCCATTTCTGGAAGCTTTAAAGATGCACTTGCAAAGCCTTCCCAATGGGACCATAATCAGGAAAATAATGCCGAGCAGGGAAAACTGCCTTGCTGAAGAGAGCTGCATTGTCTGGAATAATGATAAACTTGTTCAAAACATGTTTCTTAGGCTGCGTCATGTTGAGGCTGGTGAAATAGAAATCCAATTGGAATGGATTGACATTCCCGGTTCCAGGGGATTACAGATTTGATTCCAAGCATGGTGAACAACGAAGGCTTTGAGCGTTATAACCGAGCAACATAGGAGTTTGTCCACCGGTTCCTTTTGTTCATGCATATATGTCTAGATGATGTGCTGTTTAGCTGTATTTTCCTCGCATATGTTGTACTTAAATAAAGGCTCATAGAAAACTGGTTGGTTGTTACCTGCAATCAAATATTGAATGGCAACAGATGCAGCAATGGCTATGAGATAATGAGAATCCAATGTATGTAAATTATAACTTTGTCCTGATTATTGTGTTCTTTGCATGCTCGATAAATTTCCTCCATTCTGGTTTTGGCCTAGGGTTATTTTAGGGGATACTGGGGATTATTAATGTTTGTAGGTAGAAGTATGCAATTCTAAACCAAATCGAAGCAAATTATTTCTTTTGAGAATAAACAAACTCTATTTTATCCTACATTCAAGAACTTGTCGGGCAGTATGTATTCAATTATATTATTTTTTATAAATTAAATTATATTTTAATGAATTAAATAAAAATATATATTACATTTAATACAAGGTGTATTATTACAAGTTAACATGTATTTGGTCCAATGTCGCATTCAATTATTAGTATAAAATTATACTAATAATATATAATAAATAAAAAATCAAGTGTGTGTGTGTGCATGAATATATATAATATTATTTATATTATATTTAATTCATTAAAAATAAAATTTTCCTCGCCAACCACCGTACAAGAACATTATTTTGAATTATCGAACATACTTTGTATTGTTATTTTCATAATTTACACAAGGGCATGATCGTCAACTTTTGTTTGATTGACTATCCGTGATAGATTTAAAGTTTAATTTTTGATTAATGAAAATTCAGTTTCAGATTTACTGTAAACAGTAGTTTAAATAGTGATTGTAATAGCATTATTGTGTAGATTAATTAATTAGCATTCTAAAAGATTGTTAGTGATCCAAATGGATGAAGGCAGCACCCAAATAATTTATAATATTTATTATTTTTTATATTAAATAATAATATTATAATATTAATTGCACATTTATTAATATTTTAATGAACCCATTTAGCACAGTGTAGACTTGACTGCCAAACATGACCCAACGACATAACTAAGTATGAGTATCTACTTCCTTGTCAGAATGTTTTTGTGACCAGCACAAGCAGTAATTTCATTATTAAATATGTAAACGTGCAATTATTAAAAATAAATTAAATAGATGTCACATATATATATATATATATTTTCTATATCAATCCTTAATTCTCATACAAATATTATTTGAAAAATTTTGACTTTATTTTGTACAATATTTACACAAATTGTTGGAATGATAGAGTTTTAAAATAATTTTAATGTTTTTAATAGAGTATACAGTAATTTTTTTAAAAATTATATATATTTTTTATTTTTAATTACACGTTTAACGTAAATTATAAATTAAGTTTGAATTAATAAAAAAAATTTATATTTAATTATTTATATAAATAAATTTAATTATTTTGATTACAATATTATTTTCATTTCTCACTACTTTGCTGATATATGTTAGCGAAAATAGACATGAAAATGTAACAACGCAATTGAAGATCCAATTCATCAATATTTCCAGCAAAATATGGAATAAATTGTGCATTTGTTTTTTGTTTTTTGCTTGTCTTCCTCGTGGCTTTCCCAATTGTATGTGAATTAAATGAGAGCAAACTATCCATGTGCCTTTGAGTTCTTAGGTAGCTCTGGCCCCAGGGATTATACAATCTACAGCGATTGCTAGTAGCGGTGGATGATCAAATCACAATAAGTACATAAAATGACAAAAAGTCCTTCCATCAAATGGACCCCATTGAATTAAATCTTTTTATAGTTAATGGAAATGTCAAAACGCGAGATTTTGGCAGCATTCAATAGAATGATTTGAGCTGCATTGACTGTCAGCCAAGCCAATCCTTTACATTTATGACCTCCGGATGTGTTTCAAAATTAAATAATACCTTAAAATTACAAGGTATTATTATTATTATTATTATATGTCCTTTAAAAAAACAGAGAAAGAAAATTTAAAAAAAATCACAAAAATTAAAATTTTGCATACATATAAAATGAAAGGAAATATACATGAATTTCGGCATAGTTTGCTCTCTTTTTCCTCAGGCGGCCATATATACTCGGATAAAAATTTATGTGTGTGTTTGTATGTATGTATGTATATATATATATATATATATATATATATATGGATGTACACGTTTACATTTTCTTTGAAAACTAATTGCATCGTAAATTTTTTTGCATGAAAATTACAAATCGAAATACATCAACTACCTGCTGTATTGTTTTTTATTTTATTTTATTTATGTAATATGTAGTGAGTAGAGTTGAATTGAATTATTTCATGTCATGCTTCAGACAATAGCTTCATATTGTCAACCAAGTGGTCATGCTTGTTTCTAGTGACGAAAAATAAATGCAAGGAAAAAATAAAGTAGGCTCTTGTGAATAACAATTGGCCTGGTCGGCATTCAATTTTCTTGCAAACTTTCTCCATCGGTTATGATCCTGTCTCTAATGGTGGGGCCTTGTCGTTTTCCACGATGTGAATTCTTGCTTGCAGTACTGTGTGCGTCTGATCACTTCTCTTGCCGCCCCGGGATTACATTTGCTGTTGGCCGGATGCTACATACAAATTACAGGAAGGCTTTCATTTGCATGGGTAATCGAGAAAAATAATGTGTCGATATGATTTGAACGGCACGCTTCATCTTTAGAAGCATTGAAGAGCCAAATTTTCTAAATTCCAAGTGTATATTTAATCATCCAGAACTTTCAACACAACCGACGCTTTATTGAAAAATAGAGTAGCTCGTTAGTATGGTCACGTTGACTGTTAGCTAAGCCTCCGGAGTAATGGGATTTCGTAACTAAAAGTTCAATGCATGATAAGGTTATGGCGGCTACATATATTATGAGACCGATCCCTTTGAAACAAGGATAATTGCAGAAAGAAATTGGAAACAAACAAAATGCCAGTGCTGCACTACCTCTGTCTGTATGTCATATCGTAAAGAGATGATTTGTCAAAAGGCAATAGCAAAAGCAAGAGGCAAAGCTAGGGGCCCCTAGCAGAGACATGGAAGATATGACTGAAGAACGATTATTATTATGGGTTGCCTTCGGAGCTTATACAATATAGGCATCTTTGAACAAGATACGGCTAATTCGCGTACACGTTCTAGACATGCAACTCGTTTAAGCATGTGCTTCGTGCTCGCATTTTTTGGTTGAGCTCTTTTTGGTATTCCGATATTTTCTTTTTCCATATTTGGAAATTCGACGACGGAATAAGCAAGCAAACGATTCCTCGCCATAAATAAGTTTCAGAAACCTTCATTTCATGGGCTTTTTGACTGGTGGTTATGAACTTATCAACACTTATCTGTCACGAAAGCTATTGGACTTGTGGTCTGTAGAGATACACGTCGCCTTATTTTCAAGGATAAGTTGTCAGAATATGGCAAGCTCAGTTGCTATAAGTTGGCTTGGAGGCTTTGAAGAATTTGTGGTACAACAGGACGAGTAATATTATTCCTCTAGTTTTCACTTGCTTATCAAGCCATGGTGGGCTCTGTAAAACTGAGAAAAGGGTCTTGGACTGAAGAGGAAGATAATCTTCTGAGAAAATGCGTTAAAATTTACGGAGAAGGAAACTGGCATCAAGTTCCTCCAAGAGCAGGTACTAATAATATATTTATTAATAAGTTTAGAATTCTGTGAATCTTATATATACTATTGGAGCAGCTTAATATTGATGCATTATCGATTTGCAGGCTTGAACAGATGTAGGAAAAGCTGTAGACTGCGATGGTTGAACTACCTAAAGCCAAACATTAAGAGAGGAGAATTCGCTGCAGATGAAGTTGATCTGATGATTAGGCTTCAGAAGCTTCTAGGCAATAGGTGAGTCAATGTTATATCAACTTCCAGAGGATCTGTTTCCTGTCAATTTCTTTTAAATCTACATAATATTAATGAAGGAACGCTGCCGTGTATAAATCACATTTAGTGCTACCTTTAAATGCGAAATTTATCTATATTTCCCGTTTAGTGTAGGTGGTCTCTAATTGCTGCTCGGCTTCCAGGGAGAACATCGAATGATGTGAAGAATTACTGGAATACCCATATTCACAAGAACATTATTTCCAAAGACAAGAGGAAGGCGAGCCCGGAAATCCCGAAGGCAGTAAAACACAACGTAGTAAAGCCTCGTCCTCGAACCTTGCGTTTGCTGAGGCAAAAAGTCACAGTTCTAAAAAATGTTCAAGTTCAACCAAACGAGACTGTCAGCAATCCATCTCCAATAGAACCAGATCAAGCACCGGAAAATGGAATTAAAATTAAGTGGTGGGAGAGTTTCTTAGAAGAAAACGAAGGTAATGGAGGATGCACTTCCTTCACGAATCAGATAGGGAGCACAAGCATTAGTGTTGAAGAAATTGCACCAGCTGTGACCAAAATAGAAGCTAGAAATATTCCTGTTGAAGTTGGGCAGAATCTGTGGACTGATATCCGTTTTGATGCAGATTTCTGGAATATTTTCAGCGACATTTAGGAAAGATTAATTAATTAATTCTAAGTATGTCTCCTATAATAATCATGTTAAGAAGTAAGTAGTACTACTTTTGTTTACTTGTTTGTTTTAATTAACTTTTACCATGCAATAAAAATTACATCTTGTGTTTCAAAATATATATATATATATACACGCGTACAATTATTATAATATTATTAATTTTAGAGACTGGTATAAAAAATTTTAAAATTTTTAACCTCTAAAATGAAAATTATTAATAATAATAAATTATAAAAAAATTTCTAAAATATGAATAATTATAAAAATATTTACACTTAAAATTTAAAATTTTTAAAATTTATAATTTTATATTAAATTATAAAAAAATATTTTATAACGACTCAAAATTTTTAACCATTTACAAATAAAGTTTTTAATTTATAAAATAAGATAAAATTTTATATTTTTACTATGATCAAAATTTTATAAATTTTTATTTAATTTTCAATGATTTTGAACAAAATTTTGGATTATACTATCAAATTCAATCTAAAATCTAATGATATGAAATTAAAGAATTTAAAATAATTATAATTATAATGTTTAAATTATCCAAAATAAAACCCATTTATTTCGTTCAATTTTCAATAATTTTTATACGAAATATAAATATTTTTTTCAAAATAAAGCTATTAACTTAAAATTCTCTTCCTTTCTTCCTAAATTTCTTCTCTCTCTCTCTCTCTCTCTCTCTCTCTCTTTTCCTCCTTTTTTCATCCTCCTTTTCTCATTCTTTCTTTCTCTCCTCCTCTTTCTTTTCTTTCTTCTTTCTTTCCAAAGCTTCTAAATTCTTCTCCCAATATCTAGTTCTCACAACTTAACCTTATCTATACATGTCAACACACACACACACACACACACACACACACCCTTCACAACTTAACCTTATCTATACATCTCTACACACACACACACCCCTGACAACTTAACCTTATCTATACACACAGACACCTGACAACTTAACCTTGTCTATACATCTCTACACACACACACTGACAACTTAACCTTATCTATACATCTCTACACACACACACACACAGAGACTAAGTATATACAAAAACATACAAAAATGGGTTTAAAATTTTTCTTTATATTGGACCTAAAATAAAGTAAAATAGGTTTAGGTTACTATATTTGATCCCTTGTGATTTTATTCTTAGTACTTAGGATTTTAACTCAAAATTAAAAATTAAAACACTTATAAAATATATCACAGCCTTACTCTTAAGTAATGTAGAATTTCACACAAGCATTTATATCCTATAAATTGATTGGTAAAATAAATTTAGAGGAGGAGGAGGAAAATCACTTCCACAATTCTTTATACTCTCCATAATTCCAAGAGAATTTGTATGATTGAATACCATGAAGCCACTTATTTAACTACAAAATTACAGGAGAGTTAGGGTATTGACCTGGATAAAAATACGAAGCTATAGATTCAACTACAAAATCATAGGAACATGGGGAGCTAAAATTGAACGTTGGGGGAATCACGTTGATAAAACATTGAAATTAAAGAGTCTAAATTTAAATACTAGTGATAATAATAAACTAAGAGAATTTTCTATAATTATGGGCCAAAATAATTAAAAAAAAACATTGATATATTTAGAGCAAATCTTTTTCTTTTTAAGATATTAGAGGATCCATTTCTTAAAAAAAATTATAAATTTAGGGTCACAATGTTTACTTTCTAAAATAAGAGGTCCAAACTGCAAATTAAAATTAACAAATTATAAGGTAAAATGTTTACCTCTTAAAGTCGAGGGGACCAAAGTGGAAAAAAAATTATATATTGTAGGTCAAACTATAAATAATTAAACATCACTTCAAAATTTTTATGGGATTGGGGGCTTTTGGTCCTCCCCATGTCTCCAAAAATTCTAGAAAGGTAATAAGTAGTATTTCATTGATTAATAAAATATATGATAATATCCTCCATGTACAGAGAAAAATCAAGTACTTAAGATAAATTAATCTTACGGCATACAATGTTATTTGACTCTTGACACGTTTTTTTTTCGTTAACTAAGCCATTCTTATCAAGGTTCCGCTGCAGCTCGGCCATTGCATAAGAATGTTAAGAGTATATTTGAGTTCAAAGTAATGTGCTATGGGATGGAACCACAATATGTTAAATGTTAAAAATTGATTAAATTACTCTAAATATTGTGTTTGTAAAATATTTTTAACATTTCTTTTAAAGTTAAATAAAGTCAGCAATTTCAAATATACCCTTTGTAGTGTGCAGTGGCTAAACAAATTGAGATTAGAGAGTTATATGTTAAATAAATTGTTCGAGTTTTCATCTTTAAATTTAAACTTTTAGGTGAAATAATAAATTCAACATGATATGAAAAATCAATTTGACCTAATGATTCGTGTTTAAAACTTTGCATGCACGAGAAATTAAAAAAAAATATTTTAAAAACGCTAAACACTATTGTCATATGTTATAGTGTTTTAGTTTATTTTGTTACCTAGGTTAATTAGGGCATGCTTGGGATTATTAAGGTGCTCTAAAGTTAATTTTTAATGCATAATGTGATGAGTCGAAAGATACCAGTAAATGTTAAAAACTAGTTAGCTTCTAATGAAAGATCACTAGATGTTGAACGTAAAAGTAAAATGATTGGTGTTAATTATTGCTTTTTCAAGATAAAACTAAAAGCAGAAGCATATTGATTTTAAATGTACTTTTAATTTCTAAGAAAATATCTTTGAATCATGCTGAGTTGTTGAGGGACAGAGTTTTTCACACATTGCACTCCAAAGAGAAGCGTCTACTACTTCTGTCTACAAAGCTGAGAGAGTTAACTTGCCGATCAAAGGTGGAGTCAGAATTTTAATTGTAAGGCTGCCAAATGAAAGTTCTAAAAACCTGCAGAGTCCAGGTACACATGAAACTTATTTTAAATTATTATATTTAAGTTTGAAAAACTTACATTTAAATCCTAAAACACTTTAGAGAGTAAAAATCGTTTTACACAAGCGAAAAACTTAAATTATGATCGAATTAAAAGGCATTAAAATTTTTAACTTTAAATGAATAAATATTTAATAGTTCAATAACACAAAGCCATTGTCACAAGTAAAATTAAATTAGAGAGATAGGAATTTTATTATTAAAGAAAAAAAAACTTATAAAAAACTCTTGGTAGGATAAAAATTTTATAAGCTAGCTATTAAAATAATTTACTAATAAAAATAAAATTACAAATGGTAATTTCTCAAAAAAAAATCTTATAACTTAAACTTAAGTAATTTATTACGAGTAATTTAATATTTATATTTAGAATTCTAATTTTTTTTTAATGAAATCCTTAAACCATATATTCACAAGATTAGCCACCAACAATAATTAGAAGGCTTCTTAATTGAATTTAATGTATGTAAATACGATAATAAAAAATTATTCAAAAATAATTAAGAAAATCTCATTAATTTTGAACTCAAAGATATTTTCTCTATTAAAAAAATTCAAAGATAGAAGATTTTATATCTATATATATAGGTTGTTCATATGTACTGTTTACGCTTGAGTGCTAAGTTAGCGTTGACTGAGTAACATATTGTTCGTGAGTTAGCATTCACGTACTGTTCATCGCTCCAGTACCGATCGATCAAGTGGAAACTTAGCATCAAGAAGTTGTTCATTACTGTTCACTATCGCTGTCTCATATTCTTCTCTATTCACTGTTCATAGTTAGAAATTAGCAACATCCTACCCTTATGATTTTGGATAACGTGATCTATTTATTTCCTACTGGCATAAATATTGTTAGATATTATTTATCAAACTCAATTATTTCGGCACAAAATGAGCTGCCATAAAATATATATATATTACCTCACAAATTTTTTCTTCAGTGGCCCATAATGGCTCAGTCAGTGTTGTTGTTAACGGGTCGAATAGTAGGACTGGCAGTTGTCTGGTAATGGAGATGCGCTATCGTCATCTTTTGAACGACAAATATGGAAAGTGTTGTCCTTGTGGACGGAAGACACGCACGTCACTCTTTCACAAGCCTTCGTTCATGTATCCTGACATGGGAAGCGCTTGATTAAAAGATGGTTTGGAGGCTTTGAAATTTTATAAAAAGTTTGCATCAGTTCCTCGTGTGCTTATAATTTGGCTTTTAGGAGGGTAAACATAACACTGACTGCGCGGTCTGTGATAGGCTCTATGGCAGTTCGAAAAGGCACATGGACAAAAGAGGAAGACGATCTTCTGAGGAAATGCGTTGAGAAATATGGGGAAGCGAAATGGCATCAAGTTCCTGGGAGAGCAGGTAATCAAATTTCAAACTTAGAACAGGCAATTACTTGACAGCCGTCTGAATGCTGGCGATATATACTACTATATATCTTTATTATTAGTATTATTAATATTATTATTATTATTCGTATGTTTTAGGATTAAATCGATGCCGGAAAAGCTGTAGATTGAGGTGGTTGAACTATCTCAAGCCAGATATCAAGAGAGGAGAATTTGCAGAAGATGAAGTTGATCTAATTTTAAGGCTGCATAAGCTACTAGGCAACAGGCAAGTACAATAGCAAAATAAAGCTACTACCCTTCCTTCGAGCAAAAGTAAAAATGATAGTACTCAACAGGGTAGGAAGACGAATTTTAGATCCCATGTCCTGGAATCCATTAATTTTTGTTTCTGTTTTAATTTTATGTTATGTAATAGTAATCACAGAGAGTTCCGGTTAGTTTACTTCTATAATTCCATAGTGGTAGGGGTAATGACAGGCCAAAACCTTAATAAACTTTATTTTTCTGTGATATAAATTCTGAAATTGATATAAGTTGCACAGTAAATGACCGAAAACACATTATCTGAATTTAAGTTTTTAGACTTTTTTTTAAAAAAAGAATATTAGAAAAGCAAATTATTTATACATATTCGTCTTTATAACTTGATATGTTTTGGTTGAACTGCGTGTAGATGGTCACTGATTGCAGGCAGGCTTCCTGGAAGAACAGCCAATGATGTGAAGAACCACTGGAACTCAAGCGTACGCAAAAGGGTTGGTAATTCTTGCAGTCAAAATATGAATGCAAACGCTCAAAAGACAGAAAAGACAAACGTAATAAAACCTCGGCCTTGGACCTTCTCCAGAAACCCTACCTGGTTGAACGGAAAGACTACAATCTCAAACAATTTACAGTTAGGAGATCACAATCTTTGCAAGCCATCAACATCGTTAGATCAGCATCATCAGCAGGGGAATGAAACTACTGAAACGGTGTGGTGGGAAAGCTTTTTATCCGAAATTGATCAATTCGATCAAGGGATTTTTAGCTCAATGGGATTGGCAGCAAGTGAATACATCACAAATCTTCAGGCCGAAAAAACTCAACCAGCGACAAACGTGGAAGAAACTTTTGTTGAAGTAGGACAAAGCCGCCCCACTGATAATATCACTTTTGACTTGGAGCTTTGGGATATTCTGAATGCAGATCTTAAATAGTTTGATTTAATGGTCCCATTAATTTTCCTTGGTCTGTTAAAATCGTCCAAGCTATACATACACTTATGTATGATATTTAACTAAAACAAAATTTGTCTGCGTAGCGCAGCTAGTTTGGTTGATTAATAAAATCAGTTGATGTTCGAATTTTAAATATTATTTGAAATTTTTTTAATGCCTATTAAGATGGTAAGTACTAAATATTTAAACCAATTATATATAAATATAATGATATATTCTTATACTGATAAAATAAGACCTTGGAGCTTCGTTAGGAAGATGAGTGACCAAGGGCCTTCCGAAATTTTGAAATTCCTTACCAACATTGGAGGCGATAATCACCGTGATAGTTAAGAATTAAAGCCCTTTTTTTAAATCAATTTCTTAAATAATGAAAATTACATTTGATAATCTTAAATAATTTTTATCACTATCGTTGTTAATGACAAAAAATATATTTTGTCGTAAAAATTCCTTTTTAATTACAATTTGTTACTATTGATGCAAATACATTTTTTATTATAACTATATTTGTTTACTTTTTTTTTATAGAGATTTATGAAAAATTAAATTGTTATTATAGTTCGAATAATATTATCTACGATTTGAGGTGGTCTTTCTTTTGCTTGTTGGGAATTTTCTGTAGAAAGTCTTACAATCTCAAACATCAAAATCCAAAATATTACGTGTAGAATTCCACAACATCCCTAAAATGAATATCATTCATCGATGCTTTGATTCCAACTTCAATCATTAACAAACAAGCAGATGGTCCACAGTTTATATAATTTCCGTTCACTTTTCATTTACAATTAGGAAAAGATTTATCTCCTCCGCAATCATATTCATATCCGTGTATGTGTTTAAGTTAGAAAGTGTCAAACACTTGGCGGATTGATAGATGGATTGATAATGATAATATACAGCAACCTATTTTGTCATACCTGCGACGAAGCCTTTATCGGTGGGGGAGAATCACACGTTAACAAGCTTCTACCATAAAATCTACCGTATGCGTTAATTGCTTTTGAGAATAAAATTCGAAAGATCTGAATGTGGTTTATACTTGGTAGCAGACACTTGAAAACTTCAGCAGGCACATGATTTTGACTTGCATTTACAAGCCTCAAAAGCAGTCATATATCATATCGTTTTATGTTCAAATCAATTACCCTAATTCATTTTGACTTACATTTACAAGCCTCAATGATAATTTACAATTCGTAGACTGTGCAAGTTGAATTTTCTCTAATCTAAAGTTAGACGATACATTTTTACTACAATTTTAAAAATTTAATAATTAAAGTATTTAATAAAAAAAATTTATTATCTATTTTATTATTTATAGTATTAAGGTATTTTTAACATTTGTATATTCATAAAATATTTAAGACGAATAATCGAAAATCTACCACGAAAATTCAAGAGGAATAAATTAAAACTTATTATAAATATAAAAACTGTAGCAAACTCTTAAAAAGTTCAACTAAGTTTCAACTTATAAAATAACTAAGTTAAAAAGACCTTACGGTTTAATTTGACTTCGTTTAGATTATGGGTAAACTTCGCTTAGATTGTGGGTTGCAAGTTTTGTTTATACATCGAGCCCACAACGAGAAGGTTGGCTCAAAAACAAACCCATAGCCAAAATTTGGTTAAAAATCGATTTTAACATCAGACAGAATCACTACCGCTGGCATATCGTTTGGTCATGCAGTCATGGTCCACAAATCATTGAGTCTTTTTGCTGTTCGTCATTTACGTAAGTTGGGACTCTACTCTGTCTCCTCGACGATCGCATTCGTTGGCTTTAAAGACACTTACAGTGTACCTGTATGCAAATGCTAGGGTGGATCATAGCAAACACGTTCACGGTGCCTATACCACCAGATCTGTTTGTGCAATAAATGACCCTTTCATGATTTCTTGTAGGCTTCGTCGTATGTTAAATCAACACAATCATGCAAATTTTCATACGTCAAGAAATTATAAAATATGTGTTCATAAAAAAAAAGAAAAAGAAATCAATTTTAGGTTTGAATATTATTATTATTGTTATTATTTGAGTTTTTCTAAAGCTGTATACATCAATTCCAAGTTTTGATTCTTTTCACCACGCAATTAGGTGTGGACAGAAGCAAGCCACATTGTGCATGGGACAGGAATTTGCAGTAGTCTAATAACAAAAGATGAAGTAAGAGGACTGATTAAATCGACCAACAGAATTAGAAAGTGACATGTACTGTCTATGGTCGTAAACCTGCGGGACCAGTCTAAATGCTATGGCAGGATCTGTCTTCTCTACGAAAAACAAAACTACTTTTCCACACGGAAAATTAAATATGCTGATGGTTGACACAATCATGTGCTTATTTCTTTATCAACTGCAATAGGCGCAGAAAAACAAATACTTTTTATTATATTCGTAGGGAATTTGCTAAAGGTTTATTAACCATTTAATTTCAGGACAATGCTTTTTTTTTAGCGGAGAAGTTAAAAGAATTGAGAATGAAAACTCCTCAAACATTGAAGAACATACAGCTAATGCGATGTACAAACAGTGGGTATCCGGAGAACACCAGAATGATTTCACGGATATGCAAAAGCTGGAGGGAAATATTCTCGTTGACCTGGATACCATGTGCTTCATCAACAAGTCAAGTGATGGTGACATACGTTTTGCGTTTTCACACAATTTAATCAAGGGCTATGACTATTCCATTTATTTAGCGCTAGTATGATCAATAGGAATCTTTTCTTTCTTGTTCAACGATTAATCCTTTCTTATATAAACCGTCTTCTTCTTCTCCATTTTTAAGTAAAAGAATTCTTTTGCTTTGTTTTATTCCTTGTAGTGATGTTATACATTTACATAGGCATACGACACAGAAAGAAGGAGAGTTCTTCCATAATTATGCTAGAGATACGTTGTTTCTTAGAATTTAAATACAGTAAACTTTTTTCCACAACAACAGTGACAATAGAGAATTGTTGAGTGAATCTTTGGGACAAAAAAATCCTTTGAATTCATTGCTTTTCTTTTGATTTTTCACATACACAGGAAGAGAATGTTTTTGCTTAGATATTTGCTTTGAATTCAATATTTGCTTAGTTTATTGAACTTAATTTCTTCAATTCAAATAATAGTTGCTCAAAGCTAAAACTGTATCCAGTGGGAAAAAAAATCTATTATTTAATTTGTTGGTTGGTTACTTAAAATCTTTGATAGTTGGAATACTTAAAGTCTTCAATTACATAGTACGTTGCATGAATTTCAACATTGAAATTGTTAATAAATTTATCTTAAATTAAAAAAATTGTTCTCAAAACTTCAAATAAAATTTAGAACATATTAAAATTAAATCAAAATGGCTTAGTTGGTTTTGTATTGATTTTTGACCCAACCCAACTCATTCGCAGCCATAACTAAACACAGAGTTAGAGAGTTTCTTTATAGCATGGAGTCAAAAGACTGTTTTTAGGGTTTCAAATTTTATTTTCGGGATCACTACTGAACTAGAGCTTTGTTTAGGTTTTAAATTGTTATTAAACAGTTTATTAATCTTTCCGATGGTACTAAGAGTTCTAATTACTCAATTTAAGTACATATTGTAAGAGATTTTCCATACATTTTGATACTATTAAAATAACAAAACAAAGAAAGTATGAATATGTTATTTAATTTTTATGATCTAGAGATAAACAAGGATCAGGAATCTTTCAACTTAATTTTTTTTTCATTTACTTACATTAACCAATAAAATCTAAGTAAGTAATATTATTCCATTTACTATTAAAGTTTGAAATTTTTTAAAAAATAATAATTAAGTAAAAAAATTTAGTTAAAATTTAATACAACATGTGACTAAAAATTTGAGTACCATATACATCGTATTAGGGACAACAAATTTTTTCATAAATTGGGATATCCATAATTAATGCTTTCTCTATTGGAAGAGGGTAGGAGAGTTTTCAATGGGAGTAAGGTGGGCATCAGAAAAAAAGAGAAGCAGTAGTTATGGAAAGAATATGCATCAAATACTCACTCTTTTTTTTTAAATATATATATATATATTTTTTAAATAAAAAAAAATAATAGTATGATATTCATATTCTCCCACTCTTTCATACTTTAGTATTTTAATTTATTTTTTCAAATAAAATGGATGCTAGATTTTAATTAACATGTAATTGATATGGAGTATGTACCTATCTTAATTTGTAAACGCATAAATTAGTTTCTTTAATTCAAATTTTAAAAATAGATAAAATAGTAATAAATAAATACCATAAAACATTCTTTCATCGAAAAATTTTCATATCTTCGTATCTCATCAAATGGAAAACATAATGTTAAAATACTATTTTGACATAGCCCACCTCTTACCTTGTTTCTGTTAAAGAGAGAGAAGGCTGAGATCTTTTGGGGAATGAAAAGGAAGAAGAAGAAGAAGAATTATTTTGTATTTGTCTTTGATCTCTTTTAAGAATGCAATCGTATTGCATAGAATGAAAAATTAAGGTAAGAATATAATATAGTTTTCAGTTTTACTTGAGAACTACTAACTTAGATTGTTCTTTGTTTGATATCGTTGATTTAAATAACATGTCTATGAAACCACAAATTTACGGTATAATAAGAATGACAAGTTGCAAATTATGTTAATCGTTACGTCGCCTCGAATAGTGAAGTGTTTATTGGCCCTTGCACTGTTCATATATGCCCGGGAAAATTCCTCACTTTTTAACTTTTTATGATCTAAATTCTTACCTTAACCTTAATTACGAGCAAAGAGAAATATTATCCGACGGCTTCCATTTTACTTTAAACGCCTCGTGCAACAATTTTTGGGTTTCCTTCTATGCATAATAAGTTTGGGAATCCACATCCAATTTCCAATGATAAATATTATCTAATGGTTTCCATTTTACTTGACATTGCTTATGCAACAATTGTGGTTTTCTTTGAGTTATATTTGTTCCATCAATGAAAATTAACTATTTCTTTTCTTGGTAATTTCAATTCAACATGGTAAAGAGTAGGTTCATGGAAAAACAATATCTTATGACTTTTTATACTAAATATCTATCGATGTTTTCATTTTTTACAAAGAGGACATGAATTTTATTTATTTATTTATTTTATGATTTACTTTGGGAGAATTATGAAAAAAGTTCATCATTAACGGTGAAATTTCATCTCCCTCAATTATTTTCATTGATGTGGTTACAGCTTAAAGTTGCTGTGTATGAACTGATAAATTAATGATAAGTTCACCATGAACTGAATTCAATATTAATATTGAATCTCAACATTTGGAGGTTTCCTTGGCTATTTTTCACATTCAATCGTCAAGTTCTTGTACATGCTACATAATCATACATGAAAATTTAGTATTATTTTGTAATTCTTTGACGATATTCTTCAAACAAGAGTTAGTAAAATCAACTTTGCTTTCGGTATTATTTAGAATTGGAACCTGCTCTACTTAATAGAATATTCTATTTTTTAATTTTAAACTAGAAATAAGTTATTTTATTTTTTTTAATTATATAAATTTCTTCAATTTTTTAACTCTATATAAATCAATAGTATTAGATTATAGAATTAATGAAATACATAAATAAAAAATTGATTAAATGAAAGAAAAGAAAAATAACTTATAAAAAAATTTATTATGGAATAAATAATTTTAAAAATATTATATTATTATAAGAGTTAATATTACATATTACCAAAAAAGAGAAATTATTTTTTTGATTGTATAATTATATATTTAATAATATTATATCGTGTATATATATATATATTTATTTATTTATTATAATAGTTAACTTGTTAATAATTAAAATAAATAACACATACAAACTATAATTTTATTAAATTATTATATAAATAACATGATAAAAAAAATTAAATAAAATATTATAAAAATAATAATTAATTTTTTTTTATGTAACTCAAAGATAAAAATTATTATTTTTAATAAATTATTTATTAAATTAAATATAAATATATTTTATGTAAGAATTATATTTGCACAATTTCAACAATATATTATTTTTTAGCTTGAATTGTTTATTTAAAACTAATAACATTAATTTTTATAATTAAATGAAAATTTTTAATGTTATTAATTTTAATTGAATAATTTATTTAATATAAATTTATCTTTAAACAAATAAATTATGTAAATAATTTTAAATTGTTAAAAATAAACTAATTTATCAATTTGGTTTTAATTCTAAATATTTAGAACTGAAACTTACCACCACCTTGAAAGAATATATTCCGATTCGAAATCAATTTTTCCAGCCCAGTTCTTGGCAATTTTAATGAATTTCATTAAGGAAATTTAGCACTATTGAATAATTCCTTTGATTAAAATTTGCATAGAGAATTTAAATCATTACGTTATTCCCTCAACAAATACAAACAAAATTCTAAATGAAATTCATCGAGAAAGTGGTGCTAATGTAATGTCTTTCCTCGATAAATTTCATTAAGAAAAAGAAGTCCAAAGACACATTTTCTTACTGAATTCTTTGTAATAGTCAATCAAAAAAGCATTAAAATTAATAAATTTATCCAATCCAATCCAATCAATAATTAATCACATATATTTAAAATATATATTTATATTTATATAAATTGCATAAATCATGAACCATATTTATATTCTATAATTACATACAAAGCCTGCTAACCTCGGTCCTCTTGGTTTGTACAATATACATCTTCTGTCGAAAAAAAGGCAGTTTGAAGTGGGCTAAAATTATCTTTGAGACTTAAAATTGGGTCATACGTATAATTATTAATAGAAATACATAGTTGTTAACAACTATACCTATATAAAGTTCTTCTCTAGATATGTTAAGATAATTCAGAAGTTTCGGCATGTAATATGTTGTATGCCCATGATGTCAACAGGGTTTAAGAATTCTGGGACAAGTAAAGCTGGTTGGAGCTAGGTTTCTTTCAAGTTTTACGTATATCAACGGCTGTCTACCTAATGGCGGTTTTAAAGCACCGCTTAATATAGATTACAGCAGAGATGCGGCGGAAACAATTCAGCTAATCTAATCATCCTACTATCACAAGAATTCTGAATCCAATACAATATTAAAACTCCTTTCCTTTTCCTGATTCCTATTAAGAATTTCCAGAAACATACTACCCAAAAATATATTCCTTTTTCAGGAATAGGACTCTTCTCCTGGAGAAGAGATACTGATCATATACACAAAGAATTTAAAGATATTGATTTTGATATATATATATCCATATATGAAGAACATGCTGACGATTAAGAGGGTTCCGACGGTGGTTTCGAATTATCAGGAGGAAACTTCTGAAAGTGTCGATGAAGAAGCTGTCTGCGGCCGGAAATGTCTTGGAAACTGCTGCTTGCCTGGTATTTGTTAAATTCGACTATTTTCATGATTGATTCTTAAGTTTGTTAATGTATCCATGAACGGATTCTTTTGAATAGAAAAACTTGTACTGGGAAACTACTTACGTTTTCGGCTTCAATTTTAAGATTACCGTCTTCCAAGCTTTACATCTGATATCTGCAAAATTAATTTTGCTTGTAAGAATTACAATTCGCTACCATTCTCAGAATAAAGGTGGTTTTCAAAAGACAAATTAAATCTTCATATTAACTTAAAACTCTGAAGATGAAATTGTTTTGAATGAGTTTTCATCCAAATTCAAGGAATCATCAATCTTGTAAAATTTCCAATCTTTCGGTTTATTCTGTATGCGTTGTGATTTTTTAACCTTAAGTGGTCCAGTTGTCCAGGCAGTCTAGGGCTACAGGGGAAATATCTTTTCTGCCTTTCATTTTGTTTGTATGCTGATTTTAGTTAATGTTTTGATCAGCATGCAAGCTTCCTCTATATCTAGTCAAGAAAGACAGAGAAGATTCAAATGGAGATGCGATGGTGAATTCAACTGATGAGACGCCTCAGATATCTTTCATGCACAATTTGTTGCTGGGACAATGGGATGATCGAATGAGCCGAGGCCTTTTTCGCTACGACGTCACCACTTGCGAGTCGAAGATTATTCCTGGTAAATATGCTTTTATAGCTCAGTTGAATGAAGGCCGCCTCCTCAAGAAACGCCCCACTGAGTTTCGTGTTGATCAAGTTCTTCAGCCCTTCGATGAAAACAAGTTCAATTTCGCCAAAGTTGGCCAAGAAGAATTGCTTTTCATGTTTGAAGAAAGCCATGACCACAACAGCCATTTCTTCCCGGCTGCAGCCTTTGGTGCTGATTCAAATTCTCCGAGTGTCGTCGCCATCAATGTAAGCAAATTGATCCAAGTCCTTCTTTGTTTTTTAGATAAAATCCTGTATCAGAATCTTGGCTGATGGGTGCGACAATTTTGATAACCAGGTGAGCCCGATTGAGCACGGACATGTTCTCTTAATACCCCGACTTCTTGACAGCTTCCCACAAAGGATAGATCATGAGAGCTTCTTACTAGCTCTTCGTATGGCCAAGGAAGCAGCTGATCCGTTTTTTAGACTGGGTTACAACAGCCTCGGTGCTTTTGCTACTATTAATCACCTACACTTTCAGGTACTACATTTTCCCAATATAGAAGTGATCTTATAATTATTGAATAGTGCTGACCGATCTTTTAATATAATTGCAGGCATATTACTTGCCTTTGTATTTCCCAGTTGAAAAAGCTCCAACATCAAGAATAGTTAACATGAAAGACCAGCAAAACGGACAAATCATGATCTCAGATTTGTTGAATTATCCAGTTCGAGGTCTTGTCTTCGAGGGTGGAAAATCGATTCGGAATCTATCTGATGCTGTTGCTAGTTCTTGCATTTGCCTGCAAAATAACAACATCCCTTTCAATGTGCTAATCTCTGACTGTGGCAGAAGAATCTTCTTGTTCCCACAGGTAAAACTCTTCTCCTGATATAAGTTTGGGATATTAGTTATGAATTGCAAATTTCCTTTTGGTCACCTGCTACAACATTACAAGTTTGGGCTCTTTGCACAGTGTTATGCGGAGAAACAAGCACTTGGACAAGTAAGCCAGGAGCTTCTGGAAACTCGAGTAAATCCAGCTGCTTGGGAGATTAGTGGGCATATAGTGCTAAAGAGAAGGAAAGATTTTGATGAAATATCAGAGCAGTATGCCTTGAGCCTTCTTGCAGAGGTGTCAGTCTCAGAAGAGAGATTCAAAGAAGTGAAGGCTTATATCTTGGAAGCAGCGGGCTTGCAAGAGCGAGCTAATAGCATAATAGCATAAATCAGAAGGAAGATTCTCTTGACACTCTACCTGCCCCTCACGCCTCACTTTCTACCTCAACCCTGTATAGTTCAGCATTAATGGAGGAATTACAACTTCGGCATACACAAGTAGCCAAAGCAATTGAACAACTGTAAAAGGCAATCTAATCTAACCACCAAGTGGCCAACTGTTAGCTTAACCAATTAAAGCCAATTATGTAGTGGATTTGCTAGTAATTTGTTTTCTTTTTCTTTCTGGATAACCAAACAATTTAAGAAACAACAGAATATATATATATATATATATATATTTAATCCTTTGCACGAATTTTGTTTACTTCTTGAGGGTTGAGACACTATTTTTAAAATTTTAATATTTTAATAAAATTACTTATAAATATATTTATAGATAACTTATTGATGATAATAAAAAAATATATATAATTTTTTATAAAATAAATTAAATGATAAATATGTCACAAATAAATACATAATTATATTTGTTTAGAAATATTATTAAATTTTTTTTAATAAGAATTAGTTATTGTATATATTTTTAATTAAATTGAACCTAATAAACAAATTAAAATCTATTTTGAATCCGTTTGGAATTTAACGGAAGTTGCCCAGCCCTAATTAGCTGCCCCACGGTACCGTAAACTGACTCCCAACTGCTCAACTCGATTGGTTGCATTGTCGAAGCAAATTTGACTAATCCGTTCATTTGAAATGCAAAATTGGAAAAGCGGCGGCAGATGCATTGCCAATTCCCAGCTGACATCAACACGGCCGCGTTTTTCTTCTCGCCCACACGTTTTCCCGAGAATCAGATATTACGATAATACAATAATCCCTTCAAATGTTGACAACTAATCAAACAGTTTCACCACGTTTATGAAACTAAACGAACTTATTAATCCTATGACTCATTCAAATTCAATATCTCACGGGATTTTCATTAACCCCCACCTACTGATAATTTTAAATATTGAAAAGTACTTTTCAAAAGGATTTTTAGAGATGGAAAGTAAAAAAACAGATAGTCTCAACGGCAAGCAAGAATATATTTGTCAAAGGAAACCAAATCTCGTTAAAGATTAATTCCAAGTTATTCCTGGATTCCATTCCAGTAGATGGAGATAGCAAAGATTACGAGAAATCCTACTAAAATTGAAAGTCTAATTCTAAACTATACAGAATTAAGTCTAAAACCTACTTTAATATTGCATTAAACCTGGATTTGATCATCCACTACGCGTCATCATGGTCTTGAACTCCTCGAAATTAACGTGGCCATCGCCGTCGGCATCGACTTGCTTGATCATCTTCGCACAGTCACTCAACGAACACTTCTCTCCGAGTTTCTTCAACACGTTATGCAACTCGTTTTTAGATATCAAGCCGTTGCCGTCGACGTCGAAAAGATCAAACGCGTCCTTCAACTCTTTGTTCCCGTCGGCTGATCCGCCGCAGAGATGGAACTCGGTAAACTCGTCTAAGTCGATGTAGCCGTCACCGTCCTTATCAATCTCTTCCATTACACGGCTCACCTCTTCCGGAGATGTTGTTGAACCGAGTGAATGAAGAACGTCCTTGAGCTCGTCGGCAGAGATCTTGCCGTCGCCGTTTTTGTCGAACTTTTTGAAGACTTCGCGCACTTCCTCCATCGAACCAAGATGACTGGCGCCGTTTTCTGTTCTTTCCATGTTTGAGACTAGGAAGTGTTTTTTTAGTTTTTTCGATATTCTTTGAGATTGGTTGGGTTTTTATATAGCAGGATTGACGCGCTTTCACGTGCTTAGACCATGACCGGAAATTAAATTTCGGGGTGCTTTAATCTGGTGAGATCGGGTACAGGCAGAATAAAATAGTAACAAAATTATAAATGATAGTTACATGCTAACGTATTTACTTTGAATATAAATTTTGGATAATTAAGGATATCTATCTTTATTTGTCAAAATAATACCCGGATAGAATTGTAAAATCACAAATAACTTTCTTGAAGATAATAAAAAAATTAATTTTTATTAAATATATAAAATTACCATTAGATATTTTTATAATATTTTTTAAAATCTAATAAAATTAAACAAAAATATAAATTTTATTTTTTAATAATAAAAAAATATATTTAACTATTTATTAATTAATAAAATTAAAAATAATAAACATATTAATATCATGTCAAGTAAAAGTTAATACGAATCTGATTTATTTAATGATTATGTTAATAATTAAAAATTATTAATGTGATTAATAAATAGTTAAATAATTATATTATTTATTAATTTTTTTTATATATTTATAATATTTAATAAATGGCTCCGTTCGATGATCGTAGCAGCACTGTGTCACGTCATGAGCGAGGAATATTCCAATTTGCGTAAAAGGTGGGACAGGATATTGCCGTGTGGACAATGTAATGGGTACGGATGCATATGAGAATTTTTTCCTAGCGTATAAAATAAAGGAGTAGAATGAGTACCGGTTGGGGTTTCGAGAAAGTTTTGCCTTTGGCTGCTGGTGATGGCGACACATACCTGTTAGCGCGTTGTTCTTGTTCCAACGAGCTTTCAACAATAAATAAATATCAATTAATGACTTCCTCGTCTATCAATTTTTAAAAATCAAGGAATGAGAATAATGCCAAGTACTCGCGTAACAAAAAGTGTCAATCAAAATTACTTAATTATAATTTAATTAATATATTATAATAAAAATTTTATCTATATTTTTTAAAAAATTTATTTATAATTAATAAATAAATATAGACAACGAAATAACCCTATGAAAGTCATGAAACCGCGTAACCGTTGAGTGAAGCAACGGATACGGACAGGACACGAGTTGAGTTCAGACTATTTTTATTTCCTAGTTTCAAAAAAGTAGGAAAAATTTTCCAAGTTATGAAGTGGAATCAACGGAAGTATAAGTTGGTAGCAGTTGGTTAGGGTTGACAGAAAAGTTAATGAATTTGTTAGTCAATAAAACATGTCGTGTGGCTGGCTGGCTGCTAACTATGAAATTGTTGTGCAAGTTGGGAGTTGTAACTAAACGATGATCGGGCTATGTTCAAGCTTACTCTTCTCCGCCTGTCTAGTTCGGGTCAACTAATTTGATGTCTTTCAACACCACATAACGGTCTTCTATGTTCAACTTAAAACCTATATTTATTTGTATAAATCCTGCAAATAGACAAAAGTTTGTTGGTTTGATACTCTGTACTTTAATCTATTACTAAAATATTTTTATCTTTCTCACACTCACGCGCGCGTATATATATATATATATATATATATAGATGTAGATATAGATAAATGGAGAAAGAGAGACTCGTATTGAATAAATATTTAAAGTATGAATTTATATTTATCGTTATTTTTTTTGTTTGATAATGAATAAAAAATTAAAGTTCATCAACTCATTGATATATGTCAATTATTTTTTTTTACGATGTGAGATAAATATCACAATTAAAATGAATAAAAATAATTAAAAACGTGTTTGATATTAAGATGTAATAACTTTTATATCAAGAGATGAGAGTGCTAGAAGTGTGTTTAGTTTAGAAGAATAACTCGGTGAATTGATTTAAATTTTATCAGATAATCTTAATTTCTTGTTTAATATAACACAATATTATTTATGATACTTTATCTTATGCCCACCATTTTATGACATTCACAAGTTAAACCTTTTATTTCAAGAAATTTTTAGAGTAATTTTTTCAGGCCTAAAAGTTTTTTAATTATAATTTGAATTATTTAATTATTATTAGTAAATAATTTATTATAATAATATATTAATTTAATAAAAATACTTTTTATTAATTATTTGAATTAATTAAACATTAAATTTAAATTATATTGTTTAAACTTCTAACAAAATTATACACAAAAATTTAATCCAATCTTGCATTACGCCAAATACAAAATATTTACTAAATATAAGCTTACACTATCATATTACGTTCTATTTTATCGAATTCTATCCTATCCTAAATATTATATTTGAGTAAATAAATGAGTGAACTCACTAAAAATTAAAATTATGAATTAACAATTAATGTTATCATTTATCATATAACTATTTATGAATTATGTTCTTGATGGGCCAGGCCCAGTGATGACAAAACGATGGTTGCAGATGAACCATTGACTTGTCCAAATTTTGAACAAGTTCAAATTTGGAAGTTGAGGCCCACCAAGTACTGATAACATAGTGTTTCGGCCACTACCATCCTTCCAACGCCCATACTAATATTATACTCTTTTTAAATTAGTAAATTACAACTAAAATAATGATAATAATGTTATAAGTATAAATTTTTGTATAAATTTATTCATATAAAATTAGTGTGATAATAGTATATTATAGTAATACGTTCTATATTTTTACAAAAATAAATAAAAATTTAAATATTAACCAAGTAAATTTATATAAATTATGTGTTAATAATATTATAAATATTAACTATACGAAAGAGTTTTAATATTATTCTAAACGTTAAATTTCACCGGCATAGAATCATAGAATCAATCGTAGTGTGATTTAAATAAAATATGTTAAATATTAACGCTTTTTTAAATAAATTTGTATAAATTCATCCTTAATATTTTAAATTTTAGATTAAAATAAAATAAAATAATTTTTTTATAATTTATCATAAAAATTTGGTTATATATTAATTGTAATATAATTTTAAGAGTATATATTTAATATTATCAGTTTTATTTTAAGTTAAAAATAAAATGAACATAAACAACACTTTTAAGTAAAAATTATTTATTTTTATTTTAATATTATAGGAGTTGGGTCAGAAATATTCCAAGCTTAACACAGCAGCAGGCAGCAGGCAGCAGCAAAGGAGGTTGGATGAAGAAAATCCAAAGAGCAAATACCAAGTGGCTAACGATAAACTGCTTAGTTTTCTCCGTTAGTTACTTCCCGTCCTTGTCTTCTTTCATCCAACTCATCTCTGTTATTCCTCAGCTCTTGCCTCTCACCCGCTGACACATGTTTGTTCTACTTCAATGTTAACACTTACCACCAATCAATCTAAATTCTAATGTTAGAACTTCCGCTCTCTCGCCGTGCATCAATCCTAAACGCCTGATCAAAATCCTTCCTCGTCCCAAATCCACAGCTACTAGTTTCTGCATCTTTGGCTGATCATTTTCACAAGTTCTGCTGCATTTATGGCTCTTCATTCGACTGCATTTTGCTTCGCTGGTAGTGTTTCTTCTTACTTTCACTCCTCTGTGAAGTTCAGTCATCCATCAATCAAAGCATCCTCGCTTGCTTCTTCGCTGCCTCGATTGAATGTTCGAGGTGGGTATATTTTGTTTTTCGAATTTTATATACGTGGAACTTTGTAGCTGGGGTGTTTGCTGATTTGCTTCAATTTGCATTCTCTGCTGTATGTACTCAGATAAATATATGTACAAAGTATTGTAGGTTCATAAAATTTCACAGGAAATCTAGGTGATTAGCCTTTTAGCAGGTCCGTCCATTGAAACACCCTGCTTTCAGATATTTATGAGCACTTCATGTAACTTTTCATACATGAAGAATCATGATTTTTTGCAATGATTTCCTACTGATCTGCCTATATTTTGTTATACAAACTTGACATTTCCTTGTTTAAATTTTATACATGCCAGTCAAAGCACGACCAGGCGATGGATTAGCTGAAACAAAGGAATCTCCCCTTGTGGTTTGTTTTGGGGAAATGCTGATTGATTTCGTTCCAACTGCTAGTGGACTTTCATTGGCTGAGGCGCCTGCTTTCAAGAAAGCTCCAGGCGGTGCACCTGCTAATGTTGCTGTTGGCGTAGCTCGCCTTGGTGGCTCATCGGCTTTTATTGGGAAGGTACAATGTTATATCATATTTCTTCAATCCATGTTAAGTCATCAATTGTTTGGGATTGTGATAACTTCGTTGGCTTTGAAAGTAAAATTGAAAATATTTTTAGTGACACCTACTTTTGGTGGGACCCATTGATTTCAATTAATATTTAACACATTGTGCTTCCATCTCACAACAGCCTGTGGCTTCAAAGCCACCGCATCACAGTAGCAAACAGAGCTTATGTGTTTGCGAAGTAGCTTGTTTTCCTCTTCAACTATTTAAGCTTAGTTGGACTTACAGGCTTTATTTCTTTTACCTATCATCTTTACATAATTTACACTTCACCTAAGATTGTGTTTTAGTGTTTCTGTTTGGATATTCTGGATTAGGAAAATTAAAACTGAAAACATGGCAAGTACTAAGCGAAATGAACATCATTATACTAGGATCAAATCAGAATTTAATATTCAAGTAAATCCTTTCTGGATATCCGATGATTCCACATTTAAGTCTCATGATTGAGTTTATGACCATGTGCAGTCAAACTTCTTACATTTCATCCAATTTCTCTGCAAAAAGGTGAGGAAGTTACAGCCAAGACCACCTTCAAACTTGTGGTGATAAACCTGGTTGTCATGTTTGACTCTTTATCATCCAACTTTAATACTTAAATAGTCTTATGGGGATTTCAAATCGTGCACTGTCCTGCTTCTGCACACATTCACTTCTTGTTAATCATAGGCCTAATTTTCTACAATCAACTCCCCTTGTACCTGTTTTGTGCATTCCCTTGTAATGCTTTGACTTGAAGTAACAGTTTTCCTTGTGGGATACTAATTCAATTTTCTTTTAATTAATTAAACTTGTTGATTTTTTGTCATCATTTCTTACATATTAATTGCCTCGAACAATCTAGTCCATCATTATTTTACTGTTTTTTCTCATTTTCATTCTTGCATGCTCTACTACCTAGGAGAAAAATTTAGATTTGGACCATCACTCAAAGATTTATATTATGTGGGACCAAACTTCAAGCTCAATCGACTAAAGAGGCAGTAGCAACCCCGGACCCAACAGCCAAGCAGATATTGTTTGTTTTGGGTACACAACCTATCATGGTTTTACTCTTGAGTTTTGCAACCTAAAATGGGTCTACTAAACTAGGAGGACTCAAAGCTATATAATTTATAACCCTAACTCACATCTCTAGAGTAGATATTGTCTACTTTAGGTAGACAGCCTGTCTTGGAAGGCTTGGCAATCTTTGGACTTCGAATTCTCTTGAGAGATTGAATAAATTTATCACAAAATAGAAAATCCAAACATTGAGTTATTACCAGGTAGATATTGTTCACTTTACGTACACAATTCGTCATAAATTTACCATTGGACTTTATGACCCAAAAAGTTAGGAGAACTCAACATTATATAACCTATAGCCTAAATTCACCCACTAAAGATGTGGGATGTGATAGAGGCCACTTCACCAACTCAATTTTCTTAAGCAAACACTAGAAGCCTTAAGAAATATTCCTTAATTGTAATTGCCCGAACACCAAAGAACAACAGTTTTCTGGGATTATTCTAGTAACTTGAGTGTCCGAAAGATATCATCAGCCACTGTGTTGTCACACAACTGAAGTTGGTGCAAATGCATTGGGGTCCATGGTGCTTTATTACTTTTGAGTAATGGGTTGGTAAAGTTGACTCTCTGGCTGATTGAGCTATAAGATTAGTCTCGTGTAATTTAAATTCTTGATTGTTGGTCCAAACCAAAATTTTTCACTGTTCTTGAAAAATTTTGAGGATAACATGCATATTATCTACTTTGTTACTTGATACATTTTTAAATTTATGAATGGAAACTCTGAATTATTCTCTTAGTGGATAATGTGGCCACGTTGAACCCACAACTGTGGAATATGCACTCAAATAGCAAATTCAGTTTCGGTTTCATAGAGTGGAGGCACATTCTACTAGTTGTATCAACCAAGTCAAAGCAATCATAACGTGGTTTCATCCTTACTTGCCTTGGTGCTTCAGTTTGATCACACGATTTTAGTCACTCATTACCATATTAGTAAACTATTATTCCTCACAATTACTTCCATGGTTAAATCCCTTCTAGGATGCAGAGCTGATTTTAGTAGTTTCTCAAGACTTACAACTTATCTATCCATAGATTAACCTGTCTAGTTATCATCATAGCAAATGAGTAAGAGTCCCCCCTTTACATCTACGAAGCTGAAAGAAAGGCAGCTTATGGTTCCCTGGACAGTGAGTCACTGGGTCAGGATTTCTAAATATCCATGAACTCTGTTAGTTATTTTATATCTTGACTAGCCAAAAGGTCGGTGTGTGCCTAAGTTATAAAAATCAAATGTAATATTAGTATCAGCTCATTTCATAAATATATAATATATATATTATATAATTTGATGTATTCGGGGCTGCTTCTCACATCAAGAAAAGAATCCACTTTTCAGACACCCAAGATGAAGATTCTGCTATGCACACATCTAAGTGCAGGGTGTGTGTGCGTTCTCTCAGATCTTTACTGTTTTCCACTATGTTTTCAGGTTGGAGAAGATGAATTTGGTTACATGCTTGCTGATATATTGAAGAAGAACAATGTGAACAATGATGGGATGCGCTTTGATCCTGGTGCACGTACAGCTTTAGCATTTGTTACTCTAAGGAATGATGGGGAACGTGAATTCATGTTTTACCGTAATCCTAGTGCTGACATGCTGCTTAAAGAAGCTGAACTTGATTTTGATTTAATTACGAAGGTATCAAAGCCCTCTGACATGTTTCAACTAAGTAAAAAGAAAAAATTGTAATTATCGACACTAAAAGAAACAGTAAGACAGCAAATGTTTCTTTACTGTTTCTTGAAGAAATAGTGGCACAAATAGATTCTTCTCTCATTAAATTTGACGATAATGTGTTAAATGTCATTATATTATATATTGTCTCATGGTTGGCACTAGGCAACAAGGACTCCAATTCTAAACTTGCTGTAATGTCAGAACTTACTTCAGACAAAACTTTGATCTTTGACATTGGCATTTTAGTTCATATTCTTTAGAGGTTACCTTGTCAGATTTCTCTTATCCATAACCTGCATTAATTTTGGTGCCTGAATCATTTTTACATAAATTTTGGTCTTTTTTACTGTTTTCTTTTTGTTTCTTTATATAACTTTGTGATTATCATAGTATTTGATATGATTGTTTTTCCTCTCTTGTGGCAGGCTAAAATTTTTCATTATGGTTCTATAAGTCTAATCACAGAACCATGTAAGTCAGCACACATTGCTGCAGCTAAAGCTGCAAAGGATGCTGGTGTGGTTCTATCCTATGACCCCAACCTAAGACTTCCATTGTGGCCCTCTGCAGAGAAAGCAAGGGAAGGAATTCTCAGCATTTGGGAGACTGCTGACATTATCAAGGTAGCAACAGTTTAGATATTATTTTTATATCATTTTCTGGAACAATGATCAAGACTGAAATAATATTATCATCTCTTATTGTAACAATTATTGAATTCTCAGATTAGCGAAGAAGAGATTTCTTTTCTAACCCAAGGGGAAGATCCATATGATGATGCAGTTGTTCGTAAATTATATCATTCAAATCTTAAATTGCTTCTTGTCACTGAGGGTCCTGATGGTTGCAGGTATTACACCAAGGTAAGCTCTCAAGATATTCTCTTTTTACATTTTTTGAACTTGGGAAGATCTGTGCATGTCGGAAGTTTGTTAGAAATTTAATTGTTGATAAATTATCAAAATAACTTCTAGAAG